>WEIV01030214.1:13677-32414 GCA_013390005.1 Calyptomena viridis
ATTAGCAAATCAAGTTAAGTCTTCTAAAATCAATTATTAATGCAACAAAAAAGCCAAGTCTCTGACTTAATTAGTTACTTCATTTCTATTTGAATTGTAGTTAAGTATCTTCTATTCTTACTGAAAGTATGCATTAACACAATCACTAGCAGTGTAAAAAAATGTAATAAAGACTTAGAGCTGTTCTTGGCTTGCAAGCGTGTTGCTGATAGGGTAACAGATCTCTACCAAAAGTGTCAGTGGGACTTTAGGTAGAAAAGGGTAGAGAGAAAAAATGTAGTTCCTTAGTTGCTCAGGCCAGCCTGTAACATGCTCGTTCTGAGCTTGTGAAGGTGTTGCCGATGCTGGCCATGTTCTCTACAGAAGATTTCCACTTGGATACCTGAGCTTGATGTGTTTTTGTGATCTTACTGAAAAGGCCCTTGGAAAGCCAATCTTACCCAGAGATTTTTTATCTCAGTTATACGCAGAACAAACCACTCAAAGAAGACTGACCAAGATTAATTTTCTTCAGTGACTTTTCGAAACATAGTAAGAGAAAGACACAAGACTTTATTGTGCAACTTATACATATGTTTCTTTATCTACTGTTTCTTTTCCATCTAGCAATTTTGGATGCATCTTAATTAGCAAAAATCTTTGCTTGGCAATATTACTGAATGCTCAGGCTATATGGGAAAGGGTGTCTCACCAATATGTGTATTTGTGTTCATGAAGAGGCTCTTTCTCCTCTCTGTGTTATCACAAGCCATACAGTGTGTAGCTTTTGTGTGAAACAAAGTTTTGCAATTCTTAACAAAGAAGTTCTAGACCTTTATGTCTGTGAAAGAAGTAAAAGGCACGTCTCCAGGTGCAATCAATGAAGAAAAAGCTGAATTGCCAGATTATCAACACAAAGATCATCACTTTCTCTCACAGTAAAAGTCCAAAACCAAGAAAGTTGCCATCTGTGTGGAATTCACTTTGTTTATTCCAAGGAGAAGCAGGTTTGACATCTTACCCCAGGCAGAGGGATGGAACTACAAATTGCTGAAAGGTGTGGCCCTCATGTCATCCTGCTCAGGTTCTTGGCCCTGGAACAAAAATGCTCTACTTGTTTTCCTACAAAATTTTAATATAGATTGTGCACAAGCTATTTTTTGTAAAGGAAGATTGAAGTTTCAAAATTTTGATCTTACTGAATTCATATGCTGATGAACATCATTAGAGGCTTGTTTTTTTACCAAATAGAGACATTATTTTAAATCTCTCACTTTGTTGTTTTTTGTGAATAAAATGGAGGAGGAAGGAAGTTGGCTTTATGCCTCCTGTCTCCTTTTCCACTGAGGTGTCAAAAGAACAGTTTTAAGGGTTTCATCTGCATTGCTGGTACAAAGTAATTTAATGGGACATTTGAAGGTGTAGTGATTGCCTTTAACATGAACGGAAAGTTTTTTTGAAAAAGAGATACTAAAATCAATATAAAAGAAATAAACAAGTTGAAAATAAATTAAAGGTGAAATTTCTAAGTTAGAGATAACCAGAGGAATTTGTTTCTAAGACAACCTAATGTAGAAAGAAAAGAATTTATATAAAGAAAATTTAGAAAAAAAATATCAGAAGACAAAAACCAGTGACATGGAAGAATGGTTCCCAGAAAAATAATATGAAATATTTCTCTCTGATAACAGACAGCAAATCATGCTCAGCTGGACTTATTGTGACTATAAAAAGTACACCAAATCTATTTCTATCATGAGTCTGAAAAAGCAGATAGAAACTAAGAACATATAATCCAGTAAGAAGAAGGAAAGGAGAAAAAAACAAAAGGCAAGCAGTATGATAACATATATAACATATATCAAAAGTATGAAAACTTATTTCATTCTGCACATATAAGAAAAATTGGAAAAATATAAAAGACTAATTGTATCTGTAATGACAATACTATAAAAAGAAAAAGCAAAATATGCTGTCCTGTAAGAAATTTAAATGATATAAAGCACATAGTTTTTCACATTACAATAGGTCTGAGACTCTTAAATTGTCTAGAAGAGAAAATTGGAAATATCTGTGTAAAACATTTTATACAGAACAAGAGTTATCTGGTAATCTGAAAGATATGCAATCATATAAAATTTGTCAGCTGGAATGTCTAAGTGTGGAAACAATGAGATCAAATTTTTTAGGATGGTAAAACCTAAATGTTAGAAATATGAAAGGGGCAAGTATGACCATGTAAACAGGGTTTAAAGGGTGATTACTGTATATCTTCAGCCTTCTCTGCAAAGCAGATACACATTTTTTGTCTTATAGATTGCTCCCATTAAAAAAAAAATAATAAATGCAAATTTCTTTTTGGGGTGTTTTTACAGGCACTATAGAAATTTAATCTTCTCTAGATGCAAGTAAAAACAGTCTTCCAAGGATTTTCCAACTGACCTATGATCACAAAAAATTATTCCTCTATTCTGTACTGGGCTTCTCCAAGAACTATCTCAATCCTTATATATTTCTAGTTCTTCTTATGTCTCTCTCTGACAGATGTCACACATGACAAAATAAATGTTCTGCTATTCCTAGGTTTGCAGACCTGTGAAGTCTTGACAACCATATTCAGTTAGTATAAACACAACAATATAAAATTAAAATTATCACTGTGTAGAATGACATCTGTGCTAACTAATAAACAACTCTATCCTTATCTATATCAATCTAGATCAATATATCTCTCTTAAAAAGTCAATTCATTAAAAAGTCATCATTCATCAACGAATTAAGAAATCAAATATTGTTTACGTACTTGAAATTTTATATGCAGCACATTAATTACAATATTATCCTTTGTAGCTTGTGACTAAATTATGCCTTATTAATTTTGAACAAGATGACATGCCTTTCAGGTCATTCATCAAAGTAATAGGAAAACCTGCAAAACCACTTCCAATATTCTCAGATTTACAATGCCATAGAAAATTTTCTGAAATTATTTTAAGAATGGAGTATTTGTGTCTGTCAAAAGAGTTTTAACTTGCAGCATAAAGAGATCTGTTATCAGTGTACTTTTGCAGTTATTTCTATACACAAATTAACTTTTCCAGTATTCATTAGTTTTTTTTACAATTGGAAAACTGTATATATTCTCCATTATGTTTTGATGTGTTGTGTTTCTGTGTTTGATTTTCAATTTCTGCTCGCTCTAGTTCTTTATTTAGCTGTTTGCTGGGTATTTTGATTTCTAAAGGGTTTTCTTGACACATAAAGATAAATTCCTCTTTCTAACAGTCAGCTGTTCATTATCTCTGCCTTAAGAAAAAAACAACTCTGTCATTTCACATGAAGATATTGAAAAATAAAATAAGATGACACAGATGTTTTCATAATAGTGAGGTTTATAGTTGGATTTTTTTTCCTGGTAATGATGGATGGTATAAGGTTTCTAGACTGAAGAATCCAACCCGCTAGAATATTTTGCTCTCAAAATTAGTGCAAATCTCATAAGAATGTTATCTTTGCAAGAACTTAGAATTGTTGTTGGGTTTTCTGCATGAAATATGAAAAAAAAGTATCATATTTTCTTAAATAGTCTTAAATTAAGCAGCTGTCATTATGAAAAAAAAGCACAAACAGTATGTAAACACTTGGTTCCTGGAGTTGTGTTTGAGAGCTGGTACACCCTATCATCCACGTAAGAGCTTTAGAACACTATAAGTCTGTGAACAAAATCGTGCTTTGTAAAGCCACTGTTTTGAGGATCCTGTCACTGTTCTCCATGGATACTACCTCAGGGTACAATTTTGTAAGCACCACTAGGATACAATTTCACTGTCCTTTCAGGAAGCTTGAGTTCACCATGCCAGGGAATTGCTGTCTCAGCACACTGTCAGATTGGAAATCTCACATGTGGCCAGAGATGCCATAGGAGAGAATGTTTTAAATCATGGCATCATTAACTGTGTCCTTAGGTTTTTGCGGTTGGGTTCCTTGCAAAACATACATTAAGTTCCATGAGTGTATAGGAGGTAGATTAGGTTAGGATCATTTCCATGATTGAGAGGGTGAAGTAAACATACAAAATGAGTTATCAGCAAAAGACCTTTTTTTTTTCAGACACTTGTCTGAATAAGGCACAATTTTTTTTTTTTTTTACAGGTCTCCATCACTCCTTTTTCCCCACTCCTATCTACAATCAAAGGAGCATCCTCAGGGAATCTCTTCTGGGATAGGAAGTTCTCTTTCTGCTCATTCACTCAGATACACACAAAAGACCAAATCCCACCAATGAGCACAGTGAAAAGGACTGATCTGAGGGGGTCTCACCTCAGCTGTTGAAGATTTATTGAGCCTGGAAGTATTTTATGTTTAAAATCTTTAGGAATGTTTACTGTTTGAAATTTAGTCATTTATATATTTAAGAAACAGCTGCGAAGCAACTAAAAATTTTACTGATACCTAAGTATTGACAACAGATAACCAGAAGGTTAAGTCCTCACATATTAAGATGATGAATGCATACAGCATGTAATACCATTAGTTCTCCATTATCCATCAATGGATTATCCAAATTATGGATTATTTTGGTCCTGATTTCTCCCAAGGCACCTATGTGGAGTCCAGTATTGCCAATAATGTAACATAAAGCATGTATTGCTGCAACTATACCCTCCTGTGCAATTTACGATTAGCATCTATTACACTTAGTAGTTCATACGACAAACGTATCTATGGTCTTGTGACTAATAAAAAGTGCCCTGAGCTGGAGGACCATGACTGTGAGAATGATCAGCCCTCAGTCAACCCTGAAATTGTGTGAGATCTGATGCTCCAGCTGGATCCCAACAAATCTATGGGATCCAAGGGGATTCATCCAAGAATTCTCAAAGATCTGGCTGATGTCTTCACAAAACCTCTCTTGATTTTTGAGAGATCTTGGGAATCCATAGAGATCTCCGCTGACTGAAAGCTGGCAAATGTTGTCCCAGTTTTCAAGAAGGGCAAAAAGAACAAACCCAGAAACTACAGTCCTGTCAGTCTCACTACAGTGCCTGATAAAGTTATGGAGAAGATTATTCTGGGAAGTATTGAAAAACACCTGAAAGACAATGCAGCCATTGGTCACAGCCAGTACAGCTTCATGAGAGGAAAATCCTGCTTATAAAGCCTGATTTCCTTTTATGACAAGGTAACCCACCTAGCTGATCCAGGGAAGCCAGTTGATGTAATCTTTTTGGATTTCAGTAAGGCTTTCAATACTGTCTCTCACAGGATCCTTCTGAACAAAATATCCATCATACAGCTGGATAAACATCATGCGATGGGTAAACAATTGAGTCACACGTAGAGCACAGAGGGTAATGGTGAATGGGATAACATTAGACTGGAGACCTGCCACTAGTGGGGTTCCTTCATCATAGGCCCTGTGCTCTTCAACGTCTTCATAAATGACTTGGACGCAGGACTGGAAGGGATATTAAGCAAGTTTGCAAATGACACAAAACTCAGAGAAGCTGTTGACTCCCTCAAAAGCAGGGGAGCCCTCTAGAGAGACCTCAACAAATTAGAGAACTGGGCAATCGCCAACCATACAAAGTTCAACTAGGGAAAGTGCTGGATTCTGCAGCTGGGATAGGGCAACCCTGGGTGTTTGTATAGTCTGGGGAATGAGATGCTGGAAAGCAGTGCCATGGAAAGGGACCTGGCAGTTCTGGTTGATGGCAAGTTGAATATGAGTCAGCAGTGCCCTGGCAGCCAGGAGGGCCAACCATGTCCTGGGGAGCATCAGGCAAAGCATCACCAGCCAGCTGAGGGAGGGGATTGTCCCGCTCTGCTCTGCATTGGTGCAGCCTCACCTTGAATATTGTGTGCAATTTTGGACACCACAATACAAGAAAGATATTGAGCTATTAGAGAGTGTCCAAAGGAGGGCAACAAAGATGGTGAAGGGCCTTGAGGAGAAGCCGTATGAGGAACAGCTGAGTTCACTTGGTCTGTTCAGTCTGGAGAAGGGGAGAGTGAGAAGAGACCTCATTGCAGTCTACAACTTCCTTGTGAGAGGAAGAGGGAAGGGAGGCACTGATCTCTTCTCTGCGGTGACCAGTGACAGCATATGAGAGAATGCCCTGAGGTTGTGTCAGGTTTAGGTTGGATATTCTTTTGCACATAGTAAAGTCTATAGGTTTTTGGCAACTGGAAGTAGGGAGTCTAGTGTAATAGAAGATAATTCAACAGTTCCATGCTTCTGTTCAGTGCCACACCCTTCCACTTACAATGCAAATAGGAAAAAATTTTAATGATGGCAAGACAGCTAAATCTGTATTAAATACCATCTATCTGTAATATTCTTCTCTAAGATAAGCTGAAAAATAAGCAACATAAAGATAGTGAAAATATTCTTATGCCAGAGTGTAATGGGTCATCATATACTACACATAGGTTTAACTCATATAAATTTGTAATGCTGAATTTAGATAAAAGTGAATATCATAATCTAGAAATCACAACCAATGAGATACTATGAAAAAAAAAAGAAACTGGAAAGCACCTTATTGCTAACCAGTCATTCTTTCCAAATCACATTCTATGTCCACATACAACCTCTAAAACAAATTTTTGAAAAATGAGGAATTTGATAAATATTTTGAGTCAAAAGTTTACCATTATTGAGTGGCACTTTTCCAGTGTCTCAAGTGTTGTACTCCTTTCCTTTAAAAGCTTATGTGAAGTATAGGGAGGCATTTGAATTCTAAATCTAGTTCTATTCTGTAGGCCAGTTAATTGTAATATGTCCTTTTATCCAATAACTCTTCCATACCAAGCATCAAATATCCACCATTTCTTGTTCTAAAAACAACAGATGTTTTAAAACCCTGCAGCAAGAGTTTAAATTTCCAAATGAGAACTAAAAATAAAGGCAAAACAAAACACTTAGGAGGATTTAAATTATACCTAAAATATAAAGCCAAAGCTCATGGTCATGCAGACTAAACAGTCCATTTACATCCTCTTGTCTGTAGATAGACAGATTACAGAGTCTTTCCTAAGCACAACAGCTTTCAGAAACAGAATCACAGTGTGAAACTAAATTGAATGTCCTTATTTGGTATTACTGTGCTGAAGGCAAGTCATCTGAAAGGTCAAAATCTCTCAATGCATAAAAAGTGCTTGTATCTTCCAAAGATAAATATATTGTGCATTAACCCCAGAATTTTCATTACTCTTCATAGCCAAGTGAAGCTCTGAAAAACACTGCTGCTTAGTTCCCGTAAGAGAAAGTTACAAACTCAACATCTCCTACTAATACTTGCATTTGTGCATCCACATGTGCACACCTTAGTCTACCCTGGGCCTGTAGATGAGTAACCAAGTTTAACAGGACAGCAACAAGAAGTTGTAAAAACTGTCAGGATGAAGGACTTTTATTTGGCAGCCTGCCAGAAAATTGGTTTTGATTATGTAGTCACAATAGAGCAACACAGAGAATTACCTGTACTTGAAAGGGCAATAAAGTAGGGTCCTTTCCATATTGTGAGAGACTGGATTCTTACCCCACTAGAGTGTTTATTGAGTCAGATCAACCATCTTGTCTGTGCACGTATGTCAGGGTAGGGGCCATTGTCGGGCCTGCAGTCTCATGGCAGGATCGGGATGCACATGATCCAACGTGTCATCCCGGAGCACACATGCCTCAGGAGCCATGTGGTTCAGCTGTCAATCCTCCTGAAAGGAGGTTGTAGTCAGGTGGGGGTTGGTCTCTTCCACCAGGCAGCAACTGACAGAATGAGAGGACACTGTCTCAAGCTATGCCAAGGAAGGTACAGGTTGGATATTAGGAAAAAGTTTTCACGGAAAGACTAATAAAGTACTGTAATGGTCTGCCCAGGGAGGTGGTAGAGTCACCATCTCTGGATGTGTCTAAAAAAAGACTGGACATGGCACTTGGTGCCATAGGCTAGTTGAGGTGTTAGGGCATGGGTTGGACTTGATGATCTTGGAGGTCTCTTCCAACCTTGTGATTCTGTGATTCTGTGAAATAAGGCCTGCCTGGCAGCCTGCCCACACCACAGCCCTTGGAGTCCTGAATGGCTGTATCACACCTCAGTCTGGCCTGGTGGGCACTGAGTAGTCAATGACCCAAATATCCTGCCATGTTAGCCAAACCCCATAAATATAGCACAGATGGGCTCCATTTTGGTTGTCCTCTTGGGAACCTACCATCACGATGTGATCTCCAGAAGACTCTTTGATGGTAACTATTTCTTATCCTAATTTCTTCTTCCTTCTTTCTTTACTCTTTTAATTTATCTTTCTTTTCTTTTTCTTTACTCTTTTGGGTAACTTAAAGCCAAGGGGCTTGTATTCTACTAAGCAGGGTTACTGATTGCATTTGTACTGGGTGCTTTTGTAGTGTGTCTTTGTTTGCTGGGTGCTTTTGGTATAATGCTTCTGCCTTGGTCGTATGTTACCTTGAAACTTTTGCCAAAATGCTTATTTTCTCACTTAATTGAAAGAAGTTCTCTCAGGAAAACACTTGTAGTGTGCTCTCTTTATGCAATTCAAGGTCTCAAAGAACCACAGACTTTGCAAGAGTTTGCATGGGCAAAATCTCTTGGAGTCTTAAACGTATGAAAACTGCCAGGCAGCAAGTGACTTAGACCAGGGGTGTTTCACTATGTATATATAGCTGCTGTGTTAGAGTAATATATGTGTCTTACAAATACTAAGTTTCAAGGAAGACATTTGTACAATTTGCAGTACTTTCATGTTTTCTCATCACATCTCTCAGCTATGTGTGAAGGTTTTTTCCTGTGTTATTTGAAAACAGATGTAAGAAAGAAAAAAAATTCTCTTTACTGAAGATTTAGAGGGTAAAATTGATTTTTAGGATGCTAAAAGTAATATTTATGGTTCTCAGTTCCACGTTTAAGTGTCAAGGATATCTCTAAAGTCCTGGAGAGACACTAATTTTGACATAAACAGTCCATTTTAGGAAACCCAGGTAATTATGTCATGGTAGGACATAATTCATGAGTCTGCTGAATAATCCTTAATAGTACTTAAATAGCATGAAGGAAATTTGGTGAGATAAAGTAAAAAAAGACTGCCACATTAGCATAAAGGTAAGAATTGTTTATGAGTGTCTCCCATGGATAGAAACAGATACTTCTTTGTACTTTGCAAGGGAATACATATTTCTGGGTAGTAGAAAATCAATAGGATAATGTGTTTGCGGAGTGGTATCTTCTGCCTACCAAAGGAAGAGAGATTATTAAATTGGGTTTTTTTCTTTATACCTCATAGAATTAGCCAAAGCACTATGCATGACATGCTAATAAGAGGCCTTTTACCTAGATTTCCAGTGGAGGAGAGGTACAGGGCAAAGATCATCTCACAAGCCCTTAGACTGTATTAGGGACAACATTTTGACTGACACATTTCTCAGATAGATCATGAAACTGAGCTTGGATGGGTCCAAACTCTCAGAGAGTACTCTAAACCAATGACTTGAGAAAAGTGCATGGACTAGGAAAATATATGCATTATCAACTGCATATTCTAAAGATATTGCAACAAGCAATTAGTTTGTCCCTTGGTCTAACCTTTAGACCAAGTTAGAAAAGCCTTATTACTGTTCACAGAAATATTGATACATTATTAATTTAATTTCCATATAGATGGTAGCATCCCACACAGAGGCATTGACTCACATAATTTGTTATTCCATTTCTGACATGTGAAGCTCATACTAGATGTTACATACTCAGGGTTGGTTTGTTGTTGTTTTTTTTCTGTATGCTATTCTTATTTTTTCCTGGTGTTTTTCCAAAGAGTAGTGCTTCTACTAATAGAAAGTACTAGATGGCAGCAAAATGCTTTTAAATACCTGCTGGACTGTCATCACAGCCTGCATCCATTTATCACACCCTATCTGTGCTCCCACTCTCAAAAGAGCATATCACTCTTACCACTGTATGCTTGGCTCTCTGTTTGGTGACCCCTCTCTCCTCCTGTATTGTCCTTATAGCTGTCAGAGGATCATAGCCTGAGTTTGAATCATAATGATCACAGTGCTGAAAAACTGTTGTATTGTATGAGATACTTTTGAAGTGATTTTTCTATGCCACCATATTAAGCCAGTCTCAGCTGCCAGTTTCAGATCCTTCATGTCAAGAAAAGGCATGAGACAGCAAGAAAAGAAAGTCTAGAAATCAGTGTGTGTGATCAAAATACACGATCTTAGAGGAAAGATTAAAGGCATTAAGTGGGCTAACATGAGCTGCAAAGGACAAGTGTATAAAAAGTAACCAGAAAAAAGAAAGGAAAATACTTTCTCTATATCCATTCTGGATACAGCATGAAGCAGTGAGATTACAGTGCAGCAAAGCTGAAAACAGGCAAAGTGCAGGAATATCTTAGCATTGAAATACTGGAATACACAATCATAAAATTGAAGTAATTCGAGATTAGACAAACGTCCAGTATTATGTTTCAAAAATACATACTTTGATGTATAAGAGGAATGTGTTATCTACATAATGCCTTGAATACTGTACCCATTTTGATGGGTATATATTGTGGATGGAGACAGCTTAACACTTCATAATTTTTTGCCTCTGACAGCGAAGGAGGGTTAAACCAGTGTAGGTAATCTGTGTTAAAGTGTCAGCATGCTAAAATCACCACAGAGACCAAGCAATCAGTATTGAATCTCCTGGTTGCAGATTTTGCAATCAATTAATGCATAAAAAGAGGGAGGGCATCGTATGTTTATGTGGTTCACACCCATTTGTTACTTCTGTATAAACAAGCAAGTGCCTATAGACAGTTGTTTCTTTTGAATTTGTAATTTTGGAGGCAGTAGAAACTGACGACAATATTTTGTCACTTTATTCCTCATGGGGTCTTTCTATCTCAAAATAGCAATGAGAGATAAATGGCAACCCCCACAGGTAACTGAGCTGAAGTGCAAAGGCTTTGAAAGATGAAAAAACTCAGTACCATGCAGGCTGCTAGTGCAGCTTAGGAACATCTCTTCTACTTTTCAGTTTTATTTCACATCCTGATATATGCATCATGGATGTTGGTCCAAAGGCTGGAAAACAGCATGGCAAGTGCTGGAACACCTGGAATATATTTCTGATTTATTGCTGATTTGCTTTGAAAAAAACATTTATCTATAAATCCTGCAAGCTATGAGATTTTACAAGTAAGGAAAGGAGCCACAGAAGTAACAGGAGAGTATTACTGTTCACTGTGAAAATTAATTAGGATCTGCTTCTCTGTGTTGTGTGAATGTCAGTAGCTGGGGATCCTTGTGTGGAAATGTTGTTGTGCCCCGACACAGCACTGAAGCCTCAAATTATATGCAGACACGACCAGGGTAAAAGCAGTGGCCTTGAACGTGCAGAAGGTTTAACATACAGAACAGCAGTGACCTCTTTTCTGTTCCCTATCCTCATATTTTTTCCATACAGAAAAAATAATGGTCCTTCAATGGCTGTCAAAATTAAGGTGGCCCAAACTCACCTACGATTAGGTAGCCATGCTTTATTGTAATTTTTAAGACACTTTGTTCCGGACAAACTTTCCTGGCCTGGGAAGATACAATTCAAGTCTCAATTTTTTTCTCATTAATTCATCCAGGCTGCGCCCATGTTTCACCTCTTTCGTTAAATAAACATGTAAGTCAAAAGTGGGAAATGCAATTACACCATCATTTCTTTCCTCTTGTTTTCTTTCCTATCCATATCCTACAAGTTGCACAAGACATTTTACAGTGTTGTGTTAAGTTTCTCAACATTGCCTTTACTGCTCTTGTGTTCTTTTTGAAAGTGGCTTCCTCTGTTCATGAATGTCCCAGGCTACAAAAAAGGTATTGGAGTGGCTTGAAAACTGGCTGAATGAATGGGCCCAGAGGGCGGCAATTAGCAGTGGCAAGTCTAGTTGGAGACCAGTACTAAGTTGTGTATCCCAAAGAGCACACTAAGTAGGTTTGCAGACTATACTAAACTATGAGGGGTTTGGTGCCATCCAGAGGGACCTCAACATACTGGACAAAGGGGCTCACAGGAATTTCATGAAGTTCAGCAAGGGGAAGTGTAACATCCTGAATCTGGAGGAAAACACGTGCCACCAGTACATGCTGAGGACCACACAACTGGAAAGCAGCTTGGTAGAAAAAAAACACAAGGTTCCTACTTATCCGGATATCAGCTTGAACATTATCCAACAATGCACCATTGCTGCAACAATGCACCATTGAGGATACCAATGGTATCCTCAGTAGCTTTAGACAAAGTGTTGTCAGCAGCTGGAGAGAGGTGATCCTTCCCCTTTATCCAGCACTGGTAAGGCCACAACAGGAGTACTGTGGCTAATTTTGGGATCCTCTGTATAAGACACAAACATACAGGAGGGAGTTTGACAAGGATGGTTAAAGGACTGCAGAACCTCATGTATGAGGAAAGACTGAGAGAGCTGTGACTGTTCAGCCTGGAAAAGAGAGCAAAGAGAATGATCTTATGAATATAAATACCTGAAGGGAGGGTGCAAAGAGAATGCAGCAAAGAGAATGCAGCAGGCTCTTTTCAGTCATTCTTAGTGACAGGACCAGGGGTAGTGGCCACAAACTGAAATACAGGTTCCCATGAAAGACTTTTCCACTGTGAGAGTGACCAAGTATTGTTACAGGTTGCCAGGAAGGTTATAAAATTTCCTTCCTTGGAGAGATTAAAAAGCCAGCTGGACAAGGTCTTGAGCAATGGGCTATAGGTGACCCTTCTCGAGCAGGACAGTTGAACAATATGAATTCAGGAGATCCCTTCAGTCCTCAACCATTCTGCAATTCTATGATTCTGTTTTTGTAGAGTGCTGCCCACTTTTTATCTCTGAAGATGTGATAGCATGTTAAGGAAACTTCCCTGTCTGACCATCCAGGAGCCACTCTGGCAGTCACACTTGAACCGTCTGAGCTGGGATGAAAGCCCCTTCACAGCTACACACCCCACACTCACACAGTCAGACTAGGTTTCCTTGCTGGCTTGATCCCAGGTTTCCCATAGTAGAGTCTCAGACATCCAGATCCTTCAAATAGATTAATCTTGGCACAATAACTAAATAACAACTCAAGCCAGGTTCCTTCGAAGAGGGATCAGGAACAAATGAATCCCTGGGCTTTTATATCCTTAGATTCTAAGGGGGTGAAAGTCTGTGGGTCTTCAGTTTCCACTGTATCTCTGGGCATCATCTCCCAGCTGGGGCACAGGTCCCCAGGCCCTTTGTTATGAAAGGGTCGGCAGTTCACAGCCTCTTGCCTTGGACTCTTGCCACCCAGAGCTCAACCAGCAGCTTACTTTGCAGCTGCAAACCGAGCTACCTGCACTGGATGTATTCCTCGACAAGCAGGACAAAAATGTTTCAAAATTCTAATGGGATTTTATTGCACATACGAGTTTGTTGTTTTTATATCTGTATTATCACAGTACTATTGAAATGGCTCTTGAATTAATTCACAAAAGGATTATTTATGCATCTATATTAAAACCTTCCCAAGGATATACTGAATCTCTAGAGAGATTACAGAAGAGAATAATCTAAAGCAATAGACTGAAGTGACTCTCCCACAGAACATCTCTGGGGACAGCCTGCACTCATCCAGCAACCTGCAAAGAGCTGGCACAATTTCTTGTATGACACAGAAAAGAAGAAATAACTCTTTATCTGATTGTCTTTTTATTCACAGCTGGGCAGAAATCATGGGACTAGTACTTACAAGTTTGATAAGCAGAAATCACAGCAACTGTTTCATACCCGGTAGGGATGCTGTTGACATGATTACATGTAGCTCCAATCTTTACATGAGAAACAGCTAAGTTAATTACAAAAGACTGTTTGAAAAAATTTAGAATGTAGTAAAATCTGAGCAATTCAAGAGGAGGTTAATTTGCTTGATATATGGTAAACCAAAGTCTACTGGAAGAGAAAACTGAAAAAGAAGGACTTCGAAACATATCTTTTAAAGAAATTTAAAGAACAACTTCTTCCTCACTGCTTGGATTTGGAAAAATCAGTAAATACTTTCACAACAGAAACAAACAACAGTATGGGAGTGGGTGAAGAGTGCTGAAACTTTGATTATCTCTTCTCCTCTAACCCTTCATAACAAGCAGAGGAGAATAATCACCCCCAGTAGAGGGTAGATATTCAGAGGTGGAATGCAGACATTGTGGTGGAATCCTGTGTTTTGTGGTAGTGTGGAAAATGTCACTACAAAAAAAGTGAACAAATCATACATATAAAAAAGTCAATGTATTATCCTCTCTTGTCCAATAGCAGGATTTTTTTTTTTTTGTAGCATAAATTAGAATATTTTAAAATTAATTTAGTAGTACATGTTCAGATGTCAAGTTGAATAATGGGGTCTTGAAAGGCATTTGAGTCATAATTTACTGATTTGAGGTATTGGTTGCCTTGAATATTCAAAAAATATTAATTTTCAGAAAGAGCATTAAAAAATGGGAAGGGACAACGTGGAGGGCCCTGGGAGATAGTAGAAAGGAGGTTCAGGAAGGACACACTGGGATTCTCCCCTCCCTGCTGTCCCTGTTCAGCTGTAACAGATGTCCTGCTAAAGGTTTCTCTGCATTCCATTATTTCCTGTAGATTAACAGGTAACAAAAGACACCAAAAAGAAAAAGGAGCAACAGGAGAGTCTCTGAGGAAAGAAAACATATAAAAGTTAAAGGACATTAGCTGTATCAATAAACATGTCCTGTTTCAGAGAAGATTGGAGTGGGAGAGATTAAACTAATTCAATATAGAACATCTTACCTAGTTCACAGAAGTGAAAATATTTATTTTTTCAACTCTTTGTAAGTAGTAATGCCAATAAGCCAAACTAGTATAAAGCAACAATCAGTTTGAAACAGGATTTATATTCATAATTAGAATTAGTGCTAAAGCTTTGAAAATAGCAGTCATAGAAAACACAGCTTTTGAACTGGACCATTTTCCATCTCTATTACATGGTAAGTCCTTCTTCATATCCCAGAAATTGAAGATTTTTGTTCTTAATGTGAATTCAGTTTTGATTTTGCAGGTCATGTTCACCTTTGTCTAAAAATAAAAGAAATTGTCCTGCAGTTCCTGGTGGGGTTTTGTTATTTTGTCCAATCGCACCTGAAACTCAGACAAGATAAAAATAACTTCCCAAACTACTTTTCAGCTTTTCCTAACAAACTTATCTACTTCTGCAGAGCATCTTTTTTGGAGATGCATTACAGTTTAGGAACTCAAAATTAACTACTTAATATTAATCCATCAACAGATGTTTTACTGCAGATTTTTATTGGCAATCAGGTTGAATTCATACTTGTATATGAATTCTGAAATTCAAATACAGGCAAATACCAGAAACATTTTAATTGTATAAAGAAAAGGCATGCAACTATTCCTCCTCCAGAGCCATCTGTGGCATGATAAGCAGTCCCATTTTCCACCAGGAGTAATCTGTGCCTTAAGAATTAGTTCATTTAGAAGTTCAATCTATTCAGTGTGTTTCATCATGTAGTGGAGATCACCAAAGGGAGCAGTAATTTAATTATCTTCCCAGGACAAAATTTCATTCCCCAAACTCTCTTTGTGCTTGTCACCAACTTTTGAAACTCATGTGGTGTTCTTGTCTTCAGCCAAGTCATTAGAGACTACAGAAGCACAGTGAAGATTTCTTCCTGCCTCAGCTGTGATGGAGTATTTGGCAGCATAGCTGAGAAGACATATTGAACATTTACAACAGGCATTTTTTTCTGCTGGATTACATTTTTATCCTTGATATATATCTTTAATCTTCTATACTATATTCAAACATTTAAAAAAAAATTCTATTATTTGTTTCCCATGCATTGTTTTAAATTCAAGATGCCCACATGCTGGAATTGATCATTTACAGCCCACGGATTATTGAAGAAAAACAAGATTTTTTTATGTCTGAATACTTAAAAGGTGTTATATTCAAGTCAAAGAGATGTGCTCTTTTCTCAATTTATTATAGTCCCACTATTCTGCTTTTCATGCCAGTAGTCATAGCAAAGACAATCATCTGCAGAGTTAAAAGTTACAAAAGTCTTATTTGTCACCTAGATTTAAATCAACTTGTGTTTCTGTTTTCCTATATGTGAATGAGATGGTTATACACCTAGTGTTCTAGAAAGAAAAAAGATGGAAACAGTAAAATTCCACCAACCTGAGCTGGTAAGAAGCTGGAAACACAGACTTCCTTTCATCATTTAGCATGTGAAGATACTACATTATTTGCTTTCTTTTCCAGCCTCAAGATAATACAGCCACAGAGAAAAATGTTTAAGCCTGAGCATAAAATCAGTATGAATTTTCTAGCGCTCTGAGTCATACAATTCCCCTGTCTGTAATCTTTCATAGTTACCATGTCCCCATCAAGAGAGAGCTGGCAAGAGGTGCATGGAACTGTTTTAAGAGGAAAAGAGGCAAGGAATCCCAGTAGGGGCAGAATTAAAAAGTTCTATGAACTATGAAGTACTATGAAGTTCTGAGACTACAAAATCTTTAGCTGTAAAAATTAGAAATTTTATATTAATATTTATAGCAATGATTTAAACAAAAGTAACTCTAATTTTTAGAGTATAAAATTATCTCCCTTTTTGCATTTAATTTATTTTGGGCCATGAACATACTCAGTTTATATTTAGCCTCTGGTTATTTTTTCTCTCTAGTCAATATGTATTTCCAAGGAGACTTTATGTTACAAATCATAGAATCTAGAACAGATAGCAAACAAAAATGCATTATTGTGTCAAAACAGTGTACACCAGTTTCTTTTCTGACTAGCTGTCAATTCTGAATCAGCAGAATTTAAGAACAAGGCATCCATAAGGTTTTCATAAAACATGGAATTCAACTTTTTTTTTAAACAGAGGGTTTGGAAGATGTCATTCCCACCCACAATAAAACCAAACCAAACAACAAAAGAACAGCAGCAATGAAATTATAAAAGTAAGCTAGCTTTACAGTTTCATCTATTCTAATATTCTAGAATAACATTGGGCTACCTTTGCACAGGTTTTTTTTAATTAGACAATAATGTATATTTCTTGAAGGTGGAAAACTCTTCACTCTACCTTATTTTCTGGCAGAACTCAGTCAGATTCAGTAGAATTGTTGAACAACTTCCCTATTCTCTAATTGTCACTTAATTTCTGTTGCACCAGAAGATTCTGGCTCCACTGAATCATTAGGAATCATAGCTACCAAACGCTTTCAATTTCTGTTACTACCACTGTGCGAATCTGCAAAGAAGGACATGGATCAAATGCCTAATAATATCTCAATGTGTATTATCTATAGACTTTTACACATATTCACAACTAAGATGATATACTGCATATAATTTAGTATCTTTACATAGGCATAAAAAAAATAACTTCTTTTGAGAGATTCTTCAAAATATTGAGAAAAGGGTAACCAAAGATTGATTGCAAAGTATGACAACATAAATCAATATTTTTTATTTAAATCTAGGAATGGTTCCAGCATGATTATTTTATTTGCTACTCAATGAAAGGATATGTGTTTATTTTAAACTATCTAAATTAAGATTAAAATAATGCTTCATTTTCCCTGACTAGGTTGTCTTTGAGTCATTACATCATTAGACTAAGAGTAATTTTTTCACCTTTAGAAACAGTTTTAAATATTATAAACTAATATTTCAAAACACAGCTAAAGACAGACTTTTATTGTAAATTAGACAATTTTTGGCTACTTTACAAAAAATGGTTGCAGCATAGGTCTGTATCTCTGTTTTTTAATGAACATTTATCAAAAGTGGCATTGGTTTGCATTCGTATGATATTAAATTGCAGTAAAATAGTTATTAAAAGGAATTTTAGAATTGTGCTTAATAGAATAAAAGGATGAGTTGTGAATTCAATTTAACTAGGCTTTATCCTTTCACAGTCTCCTCATGAAATGACTTGCTTTGAACTAAAGAAGGTTGAAAGAAATAAATGCATGCAGGCCTTGTATACATTCCCCAAGACTCAGCCACTCAACCAGACACAACCACTCCATTTAATTTCTTTCCATGCTGGGATTACTCCAGCCAAACAAATAATTTCTCTGCAGGAATTGTATCCTATGAGCTCAGTTTGAGGGAGACAAATATTTTTGTGTAATAAGGTTTCACGAAGTGCCATTATCTTGACATTAGGAGAACTCAGGCTGGAAGATGTGAGATAGCTTATTGGAGATGTTTTTCTGAAGTGAAGGCTTTTACATCTATGGAATCTGCTTGTAACCCAAGTTATATGCCCTAACATATACTACTACTTCAATCAAGCAGGAGCAGAACAAGTGTATTTAATGCTATGAAACACCGTATCTGAGTTACAATGAAGAAATAGTGGAATGGGTTCATAACTATTCAGACTTATATTAAATAAGAAGTTATCTTCTCCACTCTTGTCAAAACAGCCATTCTTAGGCGCAACTTTACTGCTGAAAACTTAAAACTGCTCTACTGTGGAATATAAGCACTTGGCACTGTAAAGTTCAGCAGCATTTGCCATTTTGTCCAGTGAGAGAGGATGAAGAGTTGGTTTGGGGTTTTTTTTCTGTCTTAACACAATCGCACAAAGCACAAGGACAGTATTTTCTATTTTGAAAAGAGACTAGACAAAACTACTGTTGTGGTTTTAAGTAGTCAGAGTTTCTTATTAGCTGGGGGAGCT
>WEIV01030214.1:32791-72925 GCA_013390005.1 Calyptomena viridis
GCTTTTAGCCAGAGTCAAACCATGACAATTACATTCTGCATTTGAATCCTTAGCCATGAAAAACTATACTAATTTGCAATGCTGTTGTCTAAAATGGTTGTCCCTCTGACCCATGGGTACATAGACATTCATTCTGAACTGAAATTTTCCCTTTAACAAGTTGATTGAGGCTCCAGTGGAAAGGGAGATTTATGAGTTGTCCTAAAAAATATAACCTACATTAAAAAAATACATTTGAAAGCCTGTGAAAAATGTTAGTTCAAATAGCATTGACAGGTAAAAATGTCTCTTTTTTGAAAAGCTAAAAAGCCACCTGAGAAATTCTCAGTGGCCTGGGTCTACCTCTGTGTATATTTATTACAAAATCCCAGACTAAATTGAATTTTAATTATCCACAGAATTTTCTCAGAAATTTAGAGCGAGAAAAGGGAGAAAGGAATAGACACTTCCACACTCTGTGATAATACTGGCAACAGAAATAGTTTTTGAAAATATTTATTGGCTAGAGAAGACACACTCGGTATGTTTAATGCTCTCTGCTTTTCTCTAGCAATAAAATAACACAATATCATATCACAAAATACACTCCAGAAATAAAACCATAGGGCATGAAATAAGCAATTTCAAAAATGACCTGTACTTTAAAGGTAGATCTGTTTCTTTATAAAGAATATAATGGAGAGGAAAAAAAGTAGTTAACAAGTATTTTTGTTCTAGTTCACAATTCAAGAGCTTGGCAAAATAAATACACTTACTATAAGCACAGTATAAGGATAAGGATGCATTCAGTTACTACTTGCCCTCTTTTTAAGTGACTGCATTTAAGGGTGTCATTGCTAATTGTCATAATATAGTTGTCATAATATAATTGGCTTTCTGAGCAAACTTCAAAAGTTTGTTTCATTATTTTGATTTTGTTTCCAAACAGCTAATTTTTACTCAGTTAGCCATCACTTGCATTCCTAAAAAGAAAGTACATGATGATAACATTGCACAACACTTTACAAATAGAAGCTCAATGTAGACCTCTTAGCTGGCAGTAGAATGGGAGAAGGGGATCACGTTACAAACAACCAGGTGGGTATGACAATAAGTGACATATTCTAACTGCAGCCCTTTATCTGTAAAATTTAACTTGAATAATAGCAGTTATAAGCATGAGAGTGAACAAATGAAGAAGACATTGTTTATATCTTGGATTTTTTAAGACTTGTACTACTACCAGGAAGATCTGTTCTCACTGAATGTAGAGATTAATTTGAGTGGCTCCTGTCTCTAACCCTTTTGAGCAACTTAGGAATAAAAGAGCCATGCTGTAGATTTCTTCTAGTACCTACCTTCACAGACCCTAAATAAGACGTACACTGATGGGAGAATTTTAATGTCACAGGGAAGACAGAAACAGGCTCCGAAGAGTTATGGTTTCACATCCTAGGTCACAGAGGAGGAGTTACCACTTATCTAAAGTGAAGCAGTTATATCTGTGTTCTTTTCCAACCAGTTCCACACTCTACCTTCGGTGCCAGGTGACTACATTGTAAATACTAAACTTGATCCATGCCATAAATTACTTTATTCCTTTTTTTTCCTAAGGAACTGATTACATGGTTAGAAAAAAATACTTAAAGTTCTGTATCTGCATCAATTTCTCTATTCATGGTTCAAGAGAGGCTGTGCAATATATGCAGCTGACCAGCAAAGGCTCACCCTTCCCAATGCTCTGTGGCATTTCCTGGAGAAGGACACAGCACTCTCCCAACACTGATGGAAGAAAGAACAATGTCCTCCCTTTGTTTCCATTGGCCTTGCCTGTCACTCCAGACACCGTGCTGCTACTGTGACCCTCCAGCCATTTGTGCTTCTGCACTATTTTCAGGTCTTACGACATATCGCCCCATGACAGGTAAGGAACTCCAAGTGAGGATGTAAACCTATACATCTTTTGGATGACAGTGGAAGAAATCATTAGGCCACAATATATGTGTATATGTCTGCATGTGTGCAATTGCCTCAAGATTAAATCCTCTTTTCCCAGATATTTCCAATCAATAAATAATTAAAGAAACAAAAATCAGTTGGATGATCCCATCAGCTATTCAGTGATTCTAGTAGCAAGCACTTTGAGTAAAGGGATGAAGAGAACTGAAAACAATTAGCTCTGCATCTGATAGTAAAACAGAGAGGTTGGGCAATAATTAACCAAGTGCCCTCAGAGAAGCAGCTTTCGGCAGAAGCAGGTAGTACTTCAGAGCATCAGATTTCTGTTTTGGCAAAAAAACTGCTATGAAAGAAAACAGCATTTTAAAACAAAGCAGTTTAAGAGGGGAGAGCAGCTTGCAGCAACGATGTAACTTTTTCATACTTACCTAGATGACTTATCAGTCATCAGTACTTCTGTGTGAAAAGTGCAGCCAGACCTAAGGCAGTTACAGCTGTGCCAACTTCAGGGCCAGCTGTAGAAACAAGAACAGGTCGGGTATTAAATTATACCAAATTTACAGGCCTGTGACATGTTCCCTGTGACTTCTGAGATTTCTAAGTAGAGCTGCCTACTCTGTTAGTGATTGAATACAGAAAATAATACGTCAGGGAGGAGTACCACATATGAGGTTTGTCTCACTTTCCACAATTTTAGGTAAGGAATGTCTTGCTGTTATCTATATGCTTGAATTTATGCCTAATTTGTATCAAATGAAGTGCAAATACAGATTAAGGCATTTATTCATAACATGCAAAATAGGCAACACTGAAAACAAATATGCATACAAAATAAACAACAAAGGGACACGCAAACTACAACTCATCACACCTAGATAACAGTGCAAGAAAAGATTAGACTAGGTGGACCCTTATCAGAAAGATATTATATTGCTATGTTATATTGTTATATTACTTCTCTTTGAATTTACCATTTCCTGTGTTATGACACCAAGTACTGAAAAACAGGTGGTTAGTTGTGCATCTAGTTTAAAGAAGCCAGTGGTTTCCCATCAAATCAAATGTTAACAACTGAAGCCAAGTTTGGAGACTGTAAATCTAGAGTAGAAGGCACAGGTGGGGTACAAAGGAGTAAAGTGATGGGGTATGCAATTACATAGAGCACTCTTAGCAGATTAGCTGTTTCAAAACTAACAGAAGACATATAGGACTAAAGAGAAAGCATAAAGCTTCGTGGGAAGACACATGAAGATACTGGTCCAAGGAGTGTGGCTGGGAGAGAAGTGGGGATGCCCCAAGTCCCTGTAAAGGATTGAGCAATGACCAGTTTACTTGGAATTAGCTGCAAACAAAGATGGGCAGATACTCTGCTAAAATCTTTCCATTCTACAAGGTGATCAAGTTTCAAGACCATACTAAGGTTGTTTCTCTCCTATACTTTAACTTTTAAGCATTTTATTTTGTTATTTATTTCTCCTTTGTTGAGCTGAATAATATCTGAAATTTTATTCTTAACTGCTTCAGAATTTTTTATTTGACTTCCTCTGTGATTGATTTGCCTCTTGCTCTAGTCTTTAAAATTCTCCTAATTATTCTTTCGAAAACTGTTACAGCTGGCACTGTTTCTTACATTTTCCCTTTTTAGAATATAAATTTCAGAGAATTTTTCCCATTTTTCTGGGCAAGTTTTACACCTTTGCTTTGGAGTACTTCCAAATGTTTTATACACTCAAGTATTGAAGCATCTTGGTCCAGATGCTTTCACTAGCTTGTTATTTAAATTTATTCAGGTTTGCTCTTCCAAAATCTGAGCTTTGGTTACAAATCCAGTTTTGCTTCCTGCTCTACTTATAATAAACCAGCTTGTGATCATGTTCTCCAAAGATTACTTTATATCATCACTCCTCTGTAATTTCCTCATTTCCTTCTAAAGCTAGAGTACAAATAATGTCATCTGTTCTAACTGATTTGGGGACTATTTGTTATGGAAAACTTACACATCTGAGAATTATTGCCCATCAGTATTACTATTCTCATTCATTTATCAAACTGTATCTGGGAAGTGAATGTGTCACAGAATAATGCTGTCCCTGATGGTATATATCACCCTGAACTAGTAGACTTAAGTATCCACTACGCTTCTATCCATCTATACCAGTCATAGAGAATTAAACCGAAAGCTCAGAGGAAGGGCAGCTTTTGTCATCCTTCTCTAAAGTGTTTTTGCTCCCAACAGATCCTATTTACTCCACAGTTTTGTTTTTACCTCTCTTTGCAATCCTTTAGATCATTCATACCTAATGACACATTCACTCTCTTATATTTCCTCTTTCTGGGTAGCAATACCTTCCACGCTTTAATTCCAAGCATGTTTTTTTACCAGCTCAGCTCTAGAAAGATCAGAGAGATAGAAGCACTTTGTAGACCATACTAGACTTTTACTGTCACATGACAATCCAAACAATTTCCTACTTAACAAATTGATTACTCTGTATCTGCCACTGTGCATGGTTTCATTTAGATCAGTGGGCAGAGCTGTGCAGAGGGTATTTGGATTTTTCATCCAAATTAAAGCCTACAGTCTGGTCAGAATAAAAAAAAAAAAAAGGAACCTAATAAAATTATTCTCTGAGACTGTGTAATCAACATAAATCTTAGAATGGTTTGTGTTGGAGAGACTTATAGAATCACCAACTTCCAGTATCCTTTCTATGATCAGGGACACTTTCCACTAGAAGGAGTCAAAATCAAAATATTTTACATAGTCTAACCTCTTTACATAAATTGAAGAATCATATATCTACTTTGGTCATTGTTAGTAGTATGGAATTTAATGTACCCCCTTAAGGAAACTCTCTGTCAATCAGTACGGCCAGAGTAAAAAGATTATCTGTTTAAGCTCATTGAGGAGAAAAACAGAACTGGAGAAGATGTGGGAAAATGGACACAAAAAGTATATCCAAATGTGACTGTCTTAAGCATATTTCTTATGTAATCTTCCAATCATCATGTTTGATTACACGAATGATACTCTTGTGGAAATACTTTGGCTGTTATTTGTTAAGATCATAATGTTTCCAGCACTATTTGAGTGATAGACCTTAATCATATCAGTGATAATAATTCTTGGATTTTGTAGTTTTTCTTTACTGCAAGGAAGTTTTCAGTTTGCAGCTGAAATTGTTCTTGGTATTTACAGACACAGTTCTGTTTGGGTGGGTTTTTTTAATTTTTTAATTTTCTTACCACTTCTGTTGTTCCTCATAACAAACTACAACATAATACTTATGCAGTAGCAAAGTTGCCTATTCCTTTTTCTTGAAAATACTTTGATTGATTGTGCTACAGTTTCCTGCTGTATTTTTCAAATACAGGTATTTGGAAAAATCGATTTTTTGTAACATATAGTTACTTAATTTCCCTTATTGGCTTTCAACGTGGCTGTAACAGTAGTTGGTGATGCATTATAATTTACAATGAAACAGTGAATTTACCTTCACTTCATTGATTATGGCTGGATATTAGAAAATAGCACTGCATTTTTCCCAACCTGTTGAAATACATCATGCTAAGTTTGGGCAAAATTTGTTTGTTTAAACGTCTTAACTTTAAAAGGGGCAAAACTAGTTTAACAAATTGATCATGTACCCCAATGGATCTTTTAAAAAAGCTGTAGTGGATTTCAGTTTTGCACACTAAATCAAATCTAGTTTCAAGTTGTTCAGCTTCCTCTGCTGGTAGCTAAAGTTTGAGCAGTGAGTAGGTCGTTGTGGTTTCTTTGGGGTGGTTTTATTCTCTTCGGCAATCCATAATTTCCCATTTGGTTCATCATCTATAGTTGAATATAAATTTTTAACTTTATTAATATACGTTATATTATTATAATATGTTTTGTAATTTGAAGTAAAACATCTGAGATAAAAATGTCTACATAGATAAATGTAGATAGATAAATGATTCTTGTAAGATCAATTTGCAGATAATTTTCACAGTGCAGAAATCTTCCTTTTTATACAAAAGTAAATTTCTGCTGTTGAGTGCATAGAAATATCTGAAAATAAATGGGTCTCAGAAGTTTGTAAGTAGATTTATACATAGTGCTATTTCTCAGGAAGCTTCTTGCAGATCTCATTTCACATGCAAGTGAAGTAAGGGCCAAAGGATTGTGTTCTACCTGCAGTTGTTAGCATAATTGCCTTCAGTAAATCAGATTACTTGCTCCTTTCTCGAAGGAATACCTATCTAAATGTTTCTAATTAATGGCAAGACATGTCACTGCTAAAATAAGGTCCACAGGACAGAAAAAAAAAAACCACTCAGCTAAGCAACACCCTGAGAATAACAAAATCAAGGATGTATATTTAAACGTCATTCAATACAGTTCCAATCCTCTTCAAACTAATTTGAAAGACAACTCTAATGTTTCAACAACGCCCAATTCTAAACAGACTTTTTGTCCAGAAATAGACTATTCAGTGTCTGGTGGACTCTGCGCAGAGAGAGCAATACAAGAACCTGTGCTAGAAAGTGTTTCATTTCAATATTAGGCTAATATTACAACCCTGTCAAGAACTTAGCTAAATAATGTGTCAACTTATGCAAAATGTAATCCAAAAGCTCTTTTACATTTTAACTTCTGCTCACAAGTTTTACATTTTATTAATCTTCAAACTTCAGTAAACTTTTTTTCTTAAATCTGAAATCAAACATTTTAGTAACAGACATAAATCATTGTAAAGTATGCAAGATCAAATTTATAAACTACATTACTGTGACAGACAAGGTAATGGACTGCTCTATTTAGATATAATGATTTATTTATTCATCTATTTCAGTGTCATGGGTTGGATGTTTTTCTTTTTTTTTCCCTTTTGTGAGGGAATTGTTTCCATCATTCCAAGCCACGGTTCCCATCACAGGCAGGCATGGGAGGGGGTCAGGGTGCTGGCGGTGCAGGGGCTTCTCTCTGCCCTGACCCAAGCGGTGGGCAGAGTACCGGCTTGGCCCAGCCCGCGCCACTCCCTCTGGAGCGGGAGGAGGAAGTGCCGAGGAGGACATTGCCTGCCCGTGCCGCTGCCCCATGCTGTGGTTCCATCCTCCCGCCGCCCTGGGGATTTGCATGGTCGGGCATGGGGAGAGCCACACCCCCTCACGCCGCCGAAGCTGGGGCTGCCAGGCGATGGCTGCACTGGCAGGGGCGCCCCGCAGCAGCGGCCACAGGGGAGGCGGTGCAGGGTGGGGAGGGAAGGAGAAGGCGGCTCGGTGCGGCCATCCAGCCATGGCGCGGGGCTTGCACTGGTCCCCCGGGTGGCGACAGGGCAGGTGGCAGCGCAGCTCAGAGGCAGTGTTGCCATGGTTACAGCAGGGCTGCGCTACACCATGTGCTCCGTGAGTGCGGGGCAGGCGGCAGGTGGACAGTACCAACAGCTGGCACACGGCAGCTGTGCACAGGTGTACAGCGGGTGACGTGTGCAGGCTCTGGCACCCGTGCACTTTCCCACTCGGCACCAAACGGAGAAGACAGCTCAGTCTGGCTCTCTGGGTGTCTGCAGTTTTGACACCATTCACCTCAATCCAGCCTGATCCCGTTGGAGGATGACTTCATATGTAGAGGTTTTTCTCCCCTCTTCTCCACCCAAAGAGCTCTTGGGATTGTTTTCCTCTCTTCTCCCTTCATTGGCTCATGAGCAGGTCCTGGACTGCTGCCACCATCTGGAGTGGTGGCAGCCATTGTCCCACAACCACCAAAAAGGGTCAGAGACTTATTAATCAACTCTAACAGGAGACAGTGTTGTTCTGTTCCCTACAAGTTCTTCAGTGTTTTGGAGGTTTTTTTTGAAATATTGTTTTTCTTGTGTTCTACATTTCTCTTATTTAGATATATATAGTAGACATATACATATATATCTAATTATAGAGTAGTTATTCTCTTTTTCTGTATCCTGTGGTCTTGTGTTTTTTATATTTGTGTTACATAATTGTCTTTAAACCAAGG
The DNA here is from genome assembly GCA_013390005.1 of Calyptomena viridis. NCBI lineage: Eukaryota > Metazoa > Chordata > Aves > Passeriformes > Eurylaimidae > Calyptomena > Calyptomena viridis. The sequence continues at coordinate 40,725 of WEIV01030214.1, forward strand.
CATTCAGCTTTTTATTATTTACTTTTATTATGTATCTAGTTGGTACCTTCATAGGAAGCCACAGAGAAAACAGTCAAGTTGTACTATCCTAGGAATTTGTACTTGGAAAAAACATTTTGTTACTTATTTGCAGTAGAGTTTGTTTGTGAACAAATGCTCTTTTAAGTGGAAAGTAGGTAGGATTTGAAGATTAATGTTGGTCATGATATTTTATTACCACATTGGTTTTCTGTACTGTGACAAAAGAGAAAAAAATAGCAATGCATGACCCAAATTTGTTCATGACTAATGAACAATAAAGAGACAAAAGGTAGGCAAAAAGGAGGAAATGTATACAGAAAGAAAAAAAAAATCCCCAAACAGTTACAAGAAGCTATTGAATAAAAACTGAAGAAATCTGTCCGCTCTCAGATGACTGAGATCAAGCCAAGAGCAAGAGATATCAGGTACTGTTTTGATTCAAAATTCCTTTATAAACAAAACTCTCTTCAGAGTGATATGCATGATGATTTTTTAAAAAAAAAAAACATCTCCAGTAATGCATGCAGAAATACACAAACTGGAATGGAATGCTATCTTACTAAGATAGGAGTGATTTAATTGCTGAATACTTGAACACAGCTTGTACACTTGTCATCACACAAATAGTAGATAAGATTGTTTCCTTTGTAGTAGTCTGGTGAGCCTATCAATTTCAACATGGTTAGAATGTAAGAGTCTAGTTAAAGTTCTGTTACAAATTTTACCCAGTTCATTAGCTTATTTCAGTTTATGTGAGTGGGCTGAGTCATGAGATACTAAGAAAATCTTGAAACTGATAGCAGTTATTTTTAAAGGTAGAATGTTTTATTACTCTTAATAACTATTCTATGTCTTAAATACTAACACAACACAGTTTCAAATCAAAGTAGTACTGAATGTAACAGGCCTATAAAAAAGAGACTACCAAAACCCTAAGTTTCCTTCACAAGCAATGATACCAGTAGAGCTGTAGCTGGACCATGAGAATATTACCTTGTAGTGGTTTGACCCTGGCTAAATGCCAAGGACTCACCCACAGCCAAACTCTCTCACTCCCCTCCCTGCAAACGGACAGAGGAGAGGAAAAAAAAAGGGGGGGTTTCCCAAACTTTGCGATAAGGACCATAAGACACTCCTTGCCAATCATTTCATGGGCAAAACGGGCTGCAACTGGGAATAGTAAGAATTCAGTATTATCAAAATTAGAGCTTAGGAGTGAGAAATTTGATAAATCTTACAGACACCTTCCCCCCCACCCCTTCCTAAGATCTCCCTCCTTCCCCCAGCAGCCCAAGAAGATGGGAGTGGGTGCTACGGTCAGATGTTTCTGCTGCTGCTCAGAGAGAGGAATCCTACCCCTACTTCCTCGTGGGGTGTCCCCCATGGAAGACAGTCTTTCACAAAACTGCTTCATGTGAGTCCATCCCACAGGCAACAGCTCTTCAGGTGCTGCTGCCACATGGGTCACTTTCCACAGGGTGCAGTCCTTTACGTATAGGCTGCTCCAGCATGGGTCCCCCATGGGCCACAAGTCCTACCAGGAAATCCTGCTCCAGCATGGTCTCCTCTTCCCACAGGCTGCAGGACCCTGCCAGGCCTCTGCTCCAACACGGGCTTCCCACAGGATCACAGCCTCCTTCCAGGATCCACCTGCTCCAGCGTGGGGTCCTCCATTGGCTACAGGTGGATTTTCCACTCCCTATGGTCCCCCATGGGCTGCAGGGAGACAGCTTGCGTCACTATGGTTTTTCACCACGGGCTGCAGGGGCCCTGCTCCGGTGCTTAGAGCATCTTCTCCCCCTCCTTCTCCACTGACCTTGGTGTCTACATTGTTGTTAATCACAACTTCTCACCCCGCTCTTCTCTAGTGGCCATCTTCATCTGCCCTCTACCTTTTTTTTCCCCTTCTTAAATATTTTATTATGGAGGCATTACTATGACTTCTGGTTGGCCTGACCTTGGCTAACAGCGTGTCCAGCCTGGAGCTGACTGACATTGTCTCTGCTGGAAATGGGGGAAGCTTCCAGCAGCTTCTCGAAGAAGCCTTCCCCATAGGTCCCCTCGCTACCAAAAATCTGGCCACAGAAACCAAATGCATACCTTTAGATGAAAAGGGTCTTGGACTTCGACAATAAAAATATGTGAGTGGCTGATTTACTTAAAACTTCATAAGCCCCTCTGTTTTAGAAAAGAGATCTTCAAAGATGCTGCCAAAGCTTGTTCCAACATAATTAGACCATATGAAATATTTGTTAAAGTGGGTGTATTTATATATGTGTATAAATATACAGTTAATCCACTAATAATTTTGCAATTTACTGTACTTTTTCCAAGGGTGAATAATCTTGATTTGTACTTTTAGGTTAATTGACATTCTGACTAGTACGACTAAGAGCACCTCCAACATAAGAATTTGTGTATGTTAACAATGGAATAATGTATATTCATTTTTAGGAACCCTGTATGAGTTTATTGTAAGAAAAATGAAGAACATTCTTACAGTTATAAATAATGTATCTGAGAAAAGGATAATAGTTTGTACTGCCTTACAGAGATGTTCATTGCAAAGCTAACAAGAGAAAAAAGATCATCCATTATGTTAGAAAACTTATTGTAGTTTCTCCTTATACTTCAAATGAAAAAAAGTTCAAACTACACAGAGTACTTAAATGCAATGTCATGTATCACTTCAGACAAAATTGAAATGCCTAACATGAATAAAACAGGTCTTTGCCTTTATGGGCAGAAAGAAACTATCATATATTGTCGCTGTAAAAATCCAATATATAGGTAAAATACTTTGCTCAGTTTAGACATACCATTCTACAGTGGTTAGATTTCCCTTCCTATTTCCTCAAAGCAAAACACTATCTTTCTTATCCATTGTGTCTCCTCTCCTTTAGGCCATTCACCGGCTGCATTGTGATAGCAAGGAACTTTGATGGCACATATAAGCCCTTGTTAAACTTGGCATGCATCACTTATTCTTCCTACCTGTTGTGGTTTTATGTGGCCAGGTTTTTTTCTTGGTAGATGGGGGGGCCTATGAGAGAGGCTTCTTTAAGAAGCTGCTAGAAGTTTTTACATTTCCAGTACAGCTACTGTTAGTCAGCTCCAAGCTGGCCAAGGTCAAGCCATTAGGAGTCATGGTAACACCTCTGTGATAACATATTTAAGAAGGAGGAAAAAAAACCATGTTGCAGAACAACATGGCCGCTTAGGGGAGAAGAGTGAGAAGTCTGATTAACACCAAGGTCAGTAAGAAAGGAGGGGGAGAAGATGCCTTAAGCACTGGAATGGGGCCTCTGCAGCCCATGGGGAACCATAGGGAGTAAAGGTTCCTCTGCAGCCTGTGGAAGACTGGAAGACTCCATGCTGGAGCAGATAAATGCTGGACTGAGGCTGTGACTCTGTGGGATGTTTGATGTCTATGTCTGGAGAGGGGGGCCTGACAGAGTCCTGAAGACCATGGGAAGAGGAGTCCCATGCTGGAGCAACATTTCCTGGGAGACCGGTGGCCCGTAAAAAACTACGCTGAAGCAGCCAAGCAGCTGGCACCTGAATGACTGCACCTATGGTAAAGTGACTTACGTGACAACAATACCTGAAAAAAGCTGTTGNGTCTCAGCGACTTTGGCTGTGTGTGAGTCCTTGGCATTTAGCCAGGGTCAAGGTCAAACCACAACACTACCCTACCCGCCCTGAAAGTCTATCTACCCTTTAGCAACAGGTGTGTTTCATTCACCTTCACATAATTAGTTCTGTATAATGAATGGTGATGAAACTCACTTTGCATCACCCATTCTTCCTACCCATCCTTAAAGTCTGTCTACCCTTTAGCATGATTTTTCCTTTGACCTCTTGCTCCAACCATTGCATGCTAATGAAAACCCTACAAGACTATGCATAGTTGCTTGTCAATGAATGAGCCCACAAGGCAAGCTGATCCATCCAGAAAGGATCAAAAAGATGTGCTGCATATTGTTACCTCAAGGAGGTTGAATTTATGGACCAACCCTCTCTCTACCTTCAACTCGCCAGTTTTAATACCTTTGGTCCTTGAGTGTCACATTTTTTTCATAGGATTAGCCTAAGAAGATATTTATGACAATTGAAAAAGAAGAAACGCAGCTTTTGGTCCCTCTGCAGAGGAATTTTTTTTATTATCTGACATTCATATAAGATGTTTAGCTATCCATGGCTGCTGATATTGCCTTGCCAAGGCCATAAATTCATATTTCTTTCTGTCCTCTTAGTGTCCTAAAATGCTGCCCCAACCACGCACACAAACCAACACATGTGCTTGATTGCTTTGCATCTGTGAGCTTTGGCACAGGCTCTTGTTCCTCTGGCCCTTCTGGTAAAATGATAACATTTGTATTTTACATACATATGTACAGCAAAAGTCAGTGTCTGCCTACAAAAACACCTCTCTGAAACAACCTCATCTAATAATCCAAATCATTTTTCTGGACTAGTCTAATGGCTTATATTCTTCTGAACATGATCTACCCTTGTGTTCTTAAATATGTTTGTACAATTAAGGATTCAGAGCTTTTGTTTGAGTTTGAGCACAGTATTTGTGTTTTATAAATGTCGTTGCAGCCACATTTCCGATTCTGGATGCAAAAAATTGCGATCTCAGTGCCCAGATTATCTTTCAGGCCAAATGCATTGATTTAATACAACTGTTCACAGAAGCCCAGTACAGCATCTGTGTGCAGGTCAGGCCTGTGTATAATCACCTGCTCTCTGTCAGAGACATACCGCTCACTTTTTTGATCTTAACACTCTTCAGCGATAGGCTCAGAGAAAGGTTTTGTACTTCACCAAATCGTAGCTGGTTGGATTCATTAATGACAAAATTAAAAAACAGTAACTTAGTTCACGCTGATAATCTCAAAATGTGGGTTGCCTGGATGGATTAGTGGTACGTTTTGTTATGTTGAAGTAACATGACATCATCATTGTTTGTTTGAAGTACTGTAACTTCTGGTCAATTGTGAGAAACAAATGCTNAAACAGAAAGTTACATTTCCATGTCAATGGTTGACATATGGCTTGAATTTTATTACCTCTTGTCAAATAGGTGTCTGGCAAACATCTTCTTAAATGAAGGCTCTTAGAGTATATATATGTTTATCTAAAAGTTCTCACTCTCAACTCCTTATCATAAATTCTTAACACACATTACAATGCTATGTTTGTCTGGTTTTAACCTAACGTAATAAAATATTTGTTCACCTCCTTCTAACTTTTAACAAAAGTATGCAAAAAGCAAATTATGCCTTTGTATTTTTCACATCATTCTAAGACTGCCAAAAAACTGGCATAAATCGTAATGTGGTCATTAAAAGCAGCTTGTACATTTGCATCAGGAAAAATTCCTACTGAAGTATATAACGTGCAACTTTTTAGCTGTTATATATGCACTAGAAAATAAAATACATCAAGTGGACCATCTTGTGTAGCCATTTCTGCAAAAAGCAAACTGAGCAAAATCACATATCTGATGTTCAGCAAAATAGTAAGACTGTTTATGTGTATTTAAATAATGCTTTTATGAAATCTTGTAAATGGCAAGCATTGAACAACAGAATTGTCTCCAGAATATCTGCCGAAAACACCATAATTTCCCACAACCAGGGAAATGTATCTTGCTGCATGATTTAATGTCAGATCCACCTAAGAGAAGTTAGCACAATATGTTATTTTTTGAGAACAACCAGAACTCGCACTCAGAGAACACCTCTCCCGTTTGGGGCAGTTCTAACTCTGGCTGGCAGAAGGCACCAGCACGGCCTTAGGAGACAAAGGGGGAGCTGTGACCAAGTGAGGGGTCCCACGCCCACAACAGTGGCAGCCATGACGATGGCAGAGTCATCCGGGGCCCTTCTGCAGGCAGTGCAAGGGAGGCCCTCTCACCGTTCCCTGAAGTGTAGGGAGGGGAAAAGAAATTCCTTCACAGACAACTTCTGCCCAAGGGTCCAGGGTTCTGGTGGTGATGGCAGTCCACAGGGAACTGATACAGGCTCATGGTACAGCGTAGGGGCAATACACTGATACTGGATGGTGGTACATGCTGGCCCGGAGTTGGGAGAGAACCAGGACCTCCTGGGAGCCATGGTAAAGATTGTGCAAGATGGTAACTGGGTGGCAGAGCTGAGGCAGGGCTGCCTGGCAAAGAGAACGGGCCCGGGATACGACTGGGGGAGAACCAGCATGCACTCTGCTCCATCAAGTTAGTCACATGCCAGCAGCACCAACCCAAGAGCCCCTGGGTATCTCTCGCATGCACTTTTTGAATTTCCCATTTTTCCACAATATCTTCCCCCTCCCTGGGTGGCTATGCATGGTGGCACAGTGCCACCATCGCCCCTTCACCACCTTTTCCCCCATCCCTCTGCCCCATACATGGCAGCCGTGGGTGCATGGAACCCCTGTCTGCCCATCTCCCCTCTGGACCCATTCCCCATTTGGGCTGGGAGAGTGTGTGGGAAAGGCATGCATCATCCGAACTTAGAGCAGCATAGCACAGTTGGGATGGAGGAAAACTTCCAACAGGATTTAAATCTGTAACAGCAACTACAAGTAATTTAATTGCGGCACATGCAAACAATTTCTAATGAGATTAATATGAGTTTGTTTCTAATTTTTCCACTTTTCACCCATCCCCACAGGAATTTTTAGACTTTTTACTTGGCAAATACACTTAAGAAAACAACGTCTCTTAGAATTAGCAGCCATGACTACTTGCACATCTGAAGAATCAATTAGAATTTCTTTGCCTAAACTGCAGAGAGGAGCAAAACTGCTACTAACCCCACTGGTAATTTGTACTGACCTGTTTATTGTGTTTCCTCTTATATCTTCCCACAAGAAGTTCTCCCATTTTCTCTTACCAGCATAATCCTCCTATGAAAATGTTTCACCTTCATGTAATGTCAGTGGGCATAATATCAACCAGCATTTTGGAAAAGCTGACCAGAAAGACAACTGATTCACAATACATTAATTAACATTAGTTTGTGTAGCCCTATGCTGCAGGCCAAACGTCTCCCTGAGCGTGTGTGGAAGTAGGACTGTGAATGGACGTGTCCAGATTCTCGTAACTGGACAAGGAGAACCTTATTCCCAGGTCATTGGATGTTTCATGTAAACAATATAGTGCTGATATATAACCTGAAACTGTGTAGGAAGAAAGGCAGACATGTTCTGACTTCTTAGAAAGCAGACCCTCTGCCTGGTGTGATACATCTAGCTAGGCAGAGATATGTGTCGAGGGCCCACCAGACACACTGTCTGGAGGGCATGGATGCAGAGTGTGCTAGGTAGGTAATATATGCTTAGCTATGCTTAGAATGCTTAAGATTAACTTGTAGAAAGCACACAAGTAGTTAAATAAATGCTTGAGAAAACTTCATGGAGTCTAGCCTTCTCATCATTTTCCCTGCCTCCTGGGTGAGCCGGACACAACAAATTTGCAGAATGTAGAATTGTTAGAAATAACCAGCTTCCCCATGCAATTGTTGCTTTAGTTTGGTCTGGTTGTCCCTATTCAGAGACACAGATTCGAGGCAGCAAGAGTATGAACCTTTATCATTTCCTGGCCCTCTGTGAGCTGCAGAGGAGCCCTTTGCTGGAGCAGAAGGGGGTCCTGGTTAGTAGTGTTGGCTCTTTTAGGCTTAAATTCTGCCCTCCCAAAGGAAAAGTAGGAGCAGAGCAAATTATTTGTGGCTGAAATAGGGCTATTATTCTCTAAGTATAAACACTGGTTTTGTGTTGGAGAGCTGGAGAATAGGACTGATCATAGGTATGCATATAAGAGAAAGTATACATGTTTTCCCAAATCTCACAAGAATGTTTTTTCTGCAAGTTTTAATAATTAAGTGATTTAAAATACTGCCATTTGAAAAACCCATTTACCTGGAAAATGAGCAAGTAATTAAAAGCTTGCTTAGATTTTAGTAATTGGGTTCTATGCTATTTAACATCACTAAAGCAACCATCAGACTATATAGGCACATTAAACAATGGGACATCCGGAGATGTGAACATAAAAATGCTTTACTCTAGTGTCAGGGCTTGCCTCAATTAGCTGTTGTCTAAAACAGGTCTCTGTGCTTATATGTATGCAATAGGCATCTGCTTTTTCTCTCAAGATCTGACAGAATGCATCGAATCACTACTCATCAAATCTGTCGGACTGACTCAGCACAGATACCTACCAAACCAATTTTCAGTGTACAGATGCACAAGAACAAGATTCATGATTCCACACCAAGGAAGCACAAGGGAAAAGACAGACACATCATTTGGAAGGACCCCTATCTAACAATTGCAAGAAGAGAAATTAGGACTTAGAGGAATGGTAGATGTTTTTCAGGAACTCAGCCTCTCTTCAGTAATCAGATTAAATTGCATTTGGAAGCGGGACCCAATCATAACTATGTGTAGAAAGTAGTTGAAGGCAGAGTTCCTCTGCCAAAGCTAATTAAAACAGAATGATTTTTCAAACAAAATAGCAATAATGGAACAATTAAATATGAGAATGAAAGCAAGAACTGTACTGATAATATTCCTTACAATCATGATTCAGAGGATAATGTTTATGAGAAAGTTGTATGCATAGGGACAAGGCTGAAAATGGAACCAAATTGGGAGTAGATAATTTCTTTGAGAAGAGATATGAGCTAGAAGTAAAATCAATTTTAGCATTCTAGACTTACATAGGTATGAATATGGATATTGTGTTGTGTTTCCGTTCCTTGACAACGGAAAATAGGAGAGGGAACTCAAACAAATTTCTGATAAAGGTCAAAGTGAAAATTAAAAACAGGAGAATATCAAGTGATGTCAGCTGGCATGCATAGCCATGAAGTCACAAGAATGAACATTTCAACCACCTTGAATGATATAAGTATCTAAAGCAGGTATTAACAAGTTAATTTTTGAAATTTTAAAATCAAAAATATTAAATCTTTCTGATACAGTTGTAATTAAACAGCTTTTTGTAAGCAAAATTTCTGATCAAATAATAATCTTGGTGAAAATGGCAGTTTCCTCTCACCCCAAGTAAGGGAAAATGAAGCCATATCTCTTATTTGGCCTATTCCAAATGGTTATTGAGTTAATATTCTGGAGACAAAGAATAACAGATGTCTATTTCATTTACAATCTCTTTTCTCTCTCTGATTCTCCCTCCTTTTACATATGTATGTGCATCCCTGTGTGTATACACATATACATACATACATATATGTAGAAATATACATACAACAACATTAGCTTCATACCAGAACAGCTGGTTCAGACCAGACTGCCTTGTGCTAGATTCTCCTGCATTACTTGGAACTTCCATCCTAGCATATTTTCCCAGATGAAGACACTGATGGATATGCAAAATAGGTGGTCAAACATCAAGAAGATGACTTTACATGTTTTCAGTACCTATTCCCAAGCCTAAAATTGTATGCCACAACTAGGTACTTTCACTGAAGATGGTGGACCATCTGTATATACACATCAGTATCAAGTGTTCTAGTAATAGAACTGGCATATTTCTGCTGTATTTAGGAGGTTGAAACAACATCTATAGAGAGTCAGCTCATTCAGATGTTAGTGGAGCTGAGAACGAAACAATAGTAGTGAGTCAGTGCTGTCAATCACAAGGGGCCTTTAGGCATATCAAAAAGAAAACCCTCAACAATGTGGTGCGTTTTAATTTTGAAAACTAAGAAGCATAAATATTTGGGGGTTTGCTGAAATCCAGTGGTGTGTTAACTATGGATTTGGAAGCCATTATTTTGGAATTCAGTATCTATTTGGGGAATTAGAAATGACTCAAGCATTGCCTTGAGCATGTCATTCAGTACCTTGCATGTTTTTTTGACCAAGTTCTCCTGTTGTGCAAAGGAATGCACTTCAACTTTGTGACAATAAAATGTTGGAGGTGGTGACAAAAACAGATTGTGTGATAAGTGGAGGTAAATAATACTGCAAGAATCCTGAAATTAGCTTTGTTACATACTTAGGATATTAGAAAGCAATATTGAATTAAGCAACTAAAAGAAAATGTAGGACCACAGTATTGCACAGTACAATACATTTATTAAGGATCTCAAACTGGAATTCAGATTCAGTTTCTGTGTTCTGGATGTCAAATATTCTTCCAATTACAGGGGAAGATGAGGAGAAGCAGAGAGGTAAGCTGATCTCTGCTGCAGTTTAAGGACAAACTAACAGTTGGGGTCACAGTACCATCAGTATTCATGAGCAGTTACTAGTCTGAGCAGGAATGGTTTGAAAATGTCTCCCCAAAACAGAATAAGACTCTCATGATCTGTAAAGAACCACTAAAGAAACTGTGATAAAACAGAGATTCATCTACAGCAGAATTTTCAAGAGGCACCCTCCACATTAAAAAAATGCTGCAGGTTACTTCATTATCAGAAGATCCCTGAGGTTAGTGGGATAGCCCCTTCACTTTCCTGATGTCTGAAAGTGAAAACATCAAAGGAAAACAGCACACAAAAATGAAAGAATAGAGTATGAGAAAAACAATGGAGCTAGAAGTTTAAAATAGCCAGGTAAAACATAGAGAATTGAATCGGAAATTATATTGATTTTTTCTAGTTGCCTTCCTTTGTAGCCAAAACTCAGTGAAAGCTCTTAAGACTACTTGTAAATAATGGATATTTTCTGAATTTCAAAGCCATTTTATGCTGGCTTTTGTGTGTTCCAAGGAATGACTAAAATAACATCAGTAAGTTTAAATGCATTTAGTTGTTTCTTGTCCTTTTCTTAAAAGGGTAATATACTTCCAACTATTGCAAAGGTTATAGAGACCCCTGGTTGACTTTCTCTGCCAAAAGCTTTTGCAACTTAAGCTAGCATTAAAAAAAAAAAAAAAATTTCTCCTTGTTCACTTTCTTAAAATTACTGTCTGATTTGAGTTTTCCTTCATTTGATTTTTATAGAAATCCAAGCTGCCCTACCTCACTAAGCTGTGTGTTTAAGTAAGTCAGGGAAATTAGTACCATCAGTGGATCCAAGTTTGGTTTTCTAGGCAGTACAGTTATGAAGATCAGATGAAGCCATATATTGTCAGTGCTGTCCTGCTCAGAGCCATGAGTTTGGATTTCTTCCTGTAATCTCATTGAAAACTGCTAAAAAGAAAGCAAAACTTTTTATATCTAATGAAAAAAAGAAAAACCAACAGATTATGTGCAGGTCACTTACTCTTGTGATGTGCTAGAAGGGGAGTCTGCTTTAAGGTCGTATCATCACCAGGAGGTAGAAAAAAAACACCCCCGCAAAATGCTTCTTGTGGGGATATAATTTCAGCCACATCTGTGTCTCCAGTGAGGCGTCCTTTAAATAGGTATCTGCCAGTTCTGCACAAGAGTCACACAGATAGGCAAAGCAAATTGGTTTGAGTAGGCAAGTGCAAGAGACAGAGGTCCAAAATACAGATATAGAATAAAACTTCTCTGGTATTCTTTTACCGATCTGTGAGGAGTAACATCAACTGTCTCCACCTTTACTGAAGTCTTCTCAGCAGGAAGCAAGATGTCAGCGGGCCAGGGCCATGTGGCATCCAACTGTCAGTATCATCACCAAATGCAGGGAGAACAGTGAGAGAAGTGTGGTATCCTGCAGATATGCAAAAGACATCTTGTGTGTGAGACCACAGCAAAACCCAGGCAAAGTATTTTTGTTGCAAGGATCTAGCATTGTCCTCCACGTATGAAGCCTTTATCTAGAAACACATGCTTCTACTGTATCTAAATTCAGAGAAACCTTTGTTATGTAGGAGCAAAACAAATTGCTCTGAGAAAGGAAAGGCAAAATTGTTAATGTCAAGAGAATCCAAATTGAAAATACATTTGGAGGAAAAAACTAATATAAGAAAGGTATTTGTATATGTCTGTAATCTGTCCAAAGCAGTACTTCTTTTGACTGTGAAAATCTTGTTTTCTTGTATTGTCTAATATTAAAATTTGCTTATTATATTTTATACTGTATGTCATTTCTTTAGAGAAAATATGGTATTTTTTAACTCTAGGAAAATCACACTACATGGAAAATCCTGATAGCAACTAGGATTTCAGATATACAGAAAGTGGGCAACACAGTAACTGGAAAGCAGTCATGTGAATACCCAGACATAGGAATATGAGTTTCTCTTTGTTTTGCAATTCACTTCTTTCAGATTTTTACAGAAGGTAACTTCCATTGGTGTTGATGGGATGCAGATACATAAAATTCATCTTCTATTACATCAGATTTAATAGAAGATTAATCAAGGAGATCCATCTCCTAATCCCAAATCTACAAAATCTTTTTGTTTACCTACTCTTGTTATATTGCAGTTTCCTTTCCAAAAAATGGGAATGACAACGCTTTGTCCCTGTCTTTTCTCTCCCTTTTCTGTCCATTTCTTGCATTCAGATCATATACTCACTCTTTAGAGCAAGAGTTATCTATTGTCATTCACTTACAACACCTGGCATAATTGGTGGCTGGTTTTGGTCCAGTGATTTTAGCACTATGGCTGCAAACAGGCATAACGACAGGAATTATGTTTCCAGCAAATCGGGGAGATCCAGATTGGCAAACATGGTGATGGTGGGGGCAGGAAGTACTGTTGATGCCAACCTAATTAACGATTGAACTGGCTGTTTACAGACACTCGAGGATACTTGTGATGGTGCTGCTTTAATTCTATTGAAATATCTTACCAGTTTTAAAAGTTAAAAATTATTTTTAAATTATTGCCAATTATGTAGGGTAGGCCTCAGCAATGTTCCTAGTCTGTGGTCTTCATCCATTTCATTTCTTATTAGACTGACATCACATGACCAATACAAGTTAGATAAGGTGTCTTGAGTCCTTCCTACATGATCAGACTCTCTACAAAGACAAAGTGAAATCAAGGCCTAAAGTCACTCTGAACTTCAGAGACTGTCCAGAGATGCTCTTACAGCTTGAAGGTATGGATATGGCTCAGTTGTATTCATGTGTAATGCAAACATCCCACATCCCGCTGCATGCCTTCTTTGGGTGTCCCTAAGGTGGCGATTGACTGTGACCAGTTCCCAGCATGAGGCTTGAGATCGCTCTTCCTTCCACCATTCCACTTCCCTCACATATTCTCTAGTTCTCAAACCTCCACCCAAAGCTCACAAGTGTCTCTGACAGCATGGCACTGGTTGAAAGACCATGCTCTGTTGAATGTTCTGCCACCTAAATTGAGGCTGATCTAAAGTGAGATCACATGCTGAAATATCTGCAGTTCCAGACCACTTTCTTAGCAAAACCCTTCTCACAATACCCTATATCAGAACCTTAGCATAAGAAGTGTTTCATCTATGAGAGATGCAGAACAGAATTTATGACCAAATATTTTTATGTGAGTTTTATTGGGTTTTAAAAAAGACTCACAATAAATCTGGCAGACAAACTTACTGCATTTGAGAAAGAATTCAGAGTAGAATTTGGAGACTAAATTGTATGTAAAATATATATTGCAAGTACTGATAGTAAAATATGTGCTTAATTATTGGATTTTATTTGGGTAAAAAATGATTGTGACAAGGTATTTATTACTCTTTAAGTGGTATGATATAAGTACTATTCCTTTATGAGGGAGTTTGAATTGATAAAAAATGTATTATTGTAACAGCTGCATACAGGGTTATTTGCATGCAAAATCATAACCAATATTTGCTTGTGCTTCAGTTTTACTCTCAAATAATTCATATGGTGATTCATTTTCCACTTAGTTCACCGTTCCACTTCATTAATAGTAGAGGGGAAGATGATTAAAAAAAGAACAATTTTTGTGCCTGGAAAATTAGTATTTCATACAAACTGTTGACAAAGACTGCATAGAAATCCACAGCTTCATTTTTTTTTCAGTGTTATCACACTTAAGATGCATCTTATGTTCTCTTGCCTCAAGAATTATTTGACTGGAGTGGTGATAAGACAAATTTTGTGAAGTTTAGAGTCACACCATACCATGAAAGATATCAAATACACTTAGTAAGCTGATAGCTAGAGAGGCTTTTCAGACATAGAGAAACAAAACAATCTGCACTGTCTTCCAATTTTCAAATGTGCAGTATCTACGAGTGATTACAAAACCTATTTCTTGTGCCTATACGTGTAAAAATACATGTGTAAGCACATACAGACTATGAGAATGTAAACTACTACTAAATATTTTACAAATTTTCAGCTATAATAATTGGAAGAATATTTTAACTCATTAAAAAATGTTTATAACTAAAAAATAATAAATTGAGTAATAGGCAGGCTACAGTCCATTAAAAATGGTGAGGGGTTAGTTGACTGGTTTGGTTTTTGAACAGGAAACCTAGTTTCAAACTGTGTTGATATTCAAAATTGTCTTATTGAAAATCATATTTTGAGAAGTCATTATAAGAGTATCTGCCAGGGCTGTTTTGAAGTCACATGAGGAAGCACTAAGACCCCGGACAAAATAAGTTTGAACCAGAGATGAGTCAATAGTAGGTGGTCTGTTACACATGCACTGAAACAATAGCAGAAGTTCACTGTCATGAATAGAGCAAGTCAGATTTCACAGGGATCGTTTCAGGTACTTTTCAGTACTCAGCAGACAACCTTTTTTATTTGAAAACCTCTCGCAGAGATGACAGAGAAAGTGATCTTCATATGCCTTACATGTTCTTCCAGTTTAGCAAGAGATTTAGCATTTAGATTTTCTTTCCCGCTCTTGTTTCTACTGAGACTTGGAGACCCTACATCACACTGGAATAAAGATTATGGGACAGATCTGAGAATATTGGGCTGCCTTATTTATTTATCACCTGCATTCTTCACCTGCACTATGCTCACAAAATTCTGACTTTAATAGAAATAATAGAATATATAGACTAAAAAAATAATATAGTAACATACATATAATAGAAATTGTAGTGAATATCCTCTCTTGATTTAATCCAGTATGCTATATATAGTACAAATCAAGGCTGACTTGTGTTTAACTATATTCCTGGTGTACAAAGTTTTGTGTTCTGGTGCTTCATATGTCTGGAGACTTACACACCATAAATCTAGATCTGATCAGCAGTACATGATACTGATAGGCAATACTGTGTGTAATTCTGACAAAGTCAGTCAATGTTACTATGCAGACAAATCAATGCAGGATTTGGTCATTTTTTGAAATCACACCATCACAAAATGGGTAAGGTTGTAAGGGACCACAGTAGGATCATTGATCCAACCTCCCTGCTCAAGCAGAGTCATCAAAGAACACGTTGCACAAAATTGCATCCAGACAGTTCTTGAAAATCTTCAGTTAGGGAGACTCCAAAACCTCTCTGGGCAACCTGTAGTCCAGTTAGATTGACTGTAAAGAGAGATCAAGAGGTCTAGATGCACTGATCCTCTCCAAAATAATGCCCGAGATCAGACAAAACTGACAGATCCTCTCCCTGATATACCCACATGCTTGAACTTAAAAGGCTCATTTGGAGAAGAGCTGCATTTGCCTCCATACTTGCTGCACCAAGGATGCTCTTTATCAGCCAGAACTAAGGGCCGTGCCATCACTTTACATAAAAACAGGGAAAGGGTAAGATTTTCACACTAACCATGTTATGAATTTTAGCAGCTGATTTCTTAAGGCAGATGCTATGAAATTTCATAGCTTATCTCTTCCAAACACCCTTCAAATGTGGGTGGATCCCACAGGCCCAGCTGCAGTGTGCCAGAAAAATGGCTTGTTAGACACTAACAGTCCCTTTGCTTTTACATATGCTGGATGATAAACACCCAGCTGGTCTCTGCACTTGTGTTAACAGTTTTGATAGACATTTTATGGTTTAAAAGGTAATCCCAGTTTGGAATACATTAGGTTGGGAAATATTTTACTGGTAGATGATTGATTTTTGCAGACTCCTGAAATTCATAGATCTGGGATTGCTCAGGTATCCTTATTTCATTCCCATTAAAGAACCTGATGCCTCAATGTCTCAAAAGGATAAGTTGCTCCAGAGAAAACAGTTACATACAGTGCTCACACACATAGGCACAAGATTGTGGTGGTGTGCACCTGCAGTTCATTATGTTTGTCATGTTGTTTCTGTACAGTTCTGTAACCCCTTGTTTATCCCTAAATGGACCACTCAGTCATCCCCCTTTTCCTTCCCACACAATTGTACACTCCTGTTCTGTATCCTCCTCCTAATTATCCCTAGCCCTTCCCCTGGTCCAAAGTTATTCCATCCCCAAACCATATTTGTATCCTGACTCTGCCTACCCTTCCAGAACTTTCCATGTCGGTCCTGCTTACTCGACAGCTAATAGGTTTGAGTTGCAGGCCACTGGCTTCTCTATGATGTAACCCCTTCCTAAACCCTCCTTTCCTTGACACCCATAGGTCCTTTCCCACTCTCCTTCCCTAATTTTGTCCCCATATTTAAACCCCTGCACAAAGCTAGCAAATGCTCTCTGTGGTTGGCTTTTCCAGGGGTCACTTTCCCGAATAAACTGTTTTCCTGTTTTTCAACCACTAAGATCGCTCTTAATCCCTTGCCCTCCAATATCTGCACCCAGAACACCAAAGGCAAAGAGGTTGAGGAGAAGGCACTCTTCCTCTGAGCCTTAGCCACCTCCGAACTGGTCATCTCCCGGTGAGAGACCTTGAGTTCTAGGGTGGCCCACTCCTGCTCGGTGCCCCTCAGCCAGATGGCTGGAGCTAGTCAGGGCTAAATAGGAGTTTTGGGTCCATCCCGTGAGGCAGGCACCACGGCACAAGATTAACTACTTCTCTGCAGCAGAGTCAAATAATACAGTTAAGCTTTAGTTTAATAGTGGGTGGCAACCTTATTTCTGTTCTCGTTTCTGATTTATTTGTGGTTTAGCAGTTTTCTTGTTTCGTAAAACTATGATTTGGAAGTGGAGTAAGTCCCCAAAGATGCATTGAGAACTATCCAAGAAACATAGATCTAAGAACAATGTTAGAATATAGCTCAAATGCATTTTAAAACATCAGAAGCTTTGCTTCCAGTGCTTGATGGTGGTGGTCTGACTGACTTCAAACCACACATATGTTGGGAATATTTAATCCAGGGAACCATGCAAAATCTACTCAGAAGACAAACTTGCCAAAAAAAATGTTCTGCATTGGTATAGGGCCACAGACACTGGCTGCTTTGATATACTGATCTGTTCTCTTTGAGCCCAATTATTTGCTCATAAATGGATGGTAGGGGAGAAATTCCTTCAGGAAACATTGGTTGCCTATTTCTCACTGTATAAATCATGATTTAAACTGAGTAGATCGGTAGAATTGTCTGCTGCCACCACATTTTGAAATCAGGAAAGGAGTTAGCCCCTCTTTGGGTGCATGGCCATGTTGTATGTTATGAGAGAAAGCATCTCTCCAGCCCCTGTAAATAAATGAGACTGGGGGAGAAAGGCCTTCTGCACTTTTCTGGCAAATATATGTCAGTAATAAGTGTGCCTTGAGTGGTTTTAACCAGCCTGGGTGCTGACAGGAAGCTAGATGTGGCAATTTGAGGTGTTCATTCACTAGACTGAGCCTGACATGTAAATATGTATAACTGCCGTAAGGAGTAACTCGAGGTGCAACCAATATGATTGATAGATCAAGCTGCCAACTTTATTGCGCACTTGTAATTCCTTAAATACACATTTTTCTAATTATGCATACTACACAATAGCTAATTGGTCACACATCAGAAGGCTCTATTAGCATAACCAAACCTCTTGTTCACCCCCATTCTCTCAGTCTTTAACTACAACATCCCGGCCCGGAATCGTTGTTTTGGCTCAGTCAAGGACGATGTTCTTATCTTGCATTTTCCCAGCACTTTCTCAGTACTTTCCCAGCACGTAGTCTGTGGCTCTTGCTGCATACGTGATGCACTCGCTTGCTCATTATGGTGTCTGGCCTAGCAAGGAGTTTGCTTACAGAGCCCTGTAAAAGACCCGTGCCCCAAATCATCCAGCCATTCTTCAACATATAACCTTGAAAGAATGATGTAAAAAATGTGATTATGGATTGTGTTTTATAAACTATGTACACCACAGTGAGCTATGAAAGTTTTGCACTGGGAGCCAAACTAATTATGATTATCTAATGACTAATTATGATTATCTAATGATTATCTAATATAGAAAATGTTTAAGTGAAAGAAAGATACAGGAAACCTCATTGTGGAATAGCCTGCCCAAATTGAATTTCTTTTTCTTCTTCCAGTAATTTTTGCCATAATCTTATCCTTCAAACTAAAGGAATGTTATTACTTCATAGTTCCATATTCTCTACATAAGACTTGGTACTTAGTTGCATATAGAATTAGATTCATTCTTATTCAGACTAAGAAGCTGATGTCAGGAATGTCTGTTGATGATGGATTCCAGAAATCATTTATGTGCTGTGCAAAAATCGGCAACAGGCCTGGTTCTGAAATAATAGATGAAGGCACACATAGCTCTTTCTTCTACCTGAAAAGAGGAAGAAAGTGCACAGCTAGAAGTCCTCTGTCTATTTCAGTCTTCACTTCAAAAATTGTAAGAATTATTTTGTCCTGGAAAAGGGCCTGATGTGATGGCTGCGAAGATACTTTCTTGAGCTTCAACCTTTCATCAGGTTTCATTCTTCTTTTGACATCCACTGGATATAAAATAATATCGATTTATACTGGGAAAAAGACTTCTGGTTTTGTCACACTGTACACTTCATTGGGTAATCCCTAGGATACAAAATGTACTTATATTTTACTTTGCTCCCAATCGTACTGCATAACGTTGGTTAGGTTAGGTACACTTTGTGCTCCCCAGTAAAGGTTTAGCTGTTCTGAAATAGTTGTAATACTGGGTAATTGCCACTTTCATGAAAAATTAAAATTATTTTGGGGGATTTTAAAGAATTTTTGATTTGATGACCTCTGAATGCTTTGTTATCTATATGTAACTACAGGAGGGACATGAGAAATCTGCCTGTGACTAGAAACAGTGAGGAAATCATATTTTTCCCAAACATCAACATGGTAAATGTAAATCTAACGGAAGTCAGACTTAAGAGTCAAAAAAACCAGATCCTTGTGACTAGCGTAAGAAACTTTCCATTGCTTGATAAGAGGGATTTGAAACAGGTCAGCTAAACCAACATGGAGTATAGTTAAAAGACTGGAGAGAAGGGAAATAGAAATGGAACCAAGATGGTGGTATTTGTGTCTATCATTCTCAGAGAAAGTTTTGAAGCAAGTATAAATATTTTTCTCACATAAATGTGTTTAGTTTATGGAATATGGAGACTAAGAATTACTGGGAAATGTTGCTTCAGACCTTCCTCTTCCACAGAGTGGCTCCCATTACTCTCTCCATCAAGGCTGCACTCCTCCTTTTGCCTCCAGTTTTAATTATGAAAAATAAAACAACCCATAAAACAAAACAATTTTGCTGTAATTCTTAGTCTATTGATTCCCCAAGTCAACATCTACAACCAACTCACTTGCTTTACATGTAAGAAATCCCCTGGAAGTGCTTCAGGTGGCTCTTGAGACCATAGGCACATTCAGCACCTTCTCAAGGTCTGGATTGGTTGAGTGTGGTCAGGTCCACATGTGTTATTGTCCACAACATGAATGGATAACCCTGCTCTTCCAAAGCACCACACGAACAGCTGGAGACTGACCTGTGAAGCAACCAAATGTCTGCTTACTGTCTTGTGCTCGCATTCCTGACATCCCTATGTAATTTTCTTGCCTTAGAACAGTTTATTTGGGATTGTGTTGCAAGGCTGTCAGAAACTATTGGATTTCTTGATTCCTTCCTGTTGTGTTGCCACAGCCTGTCTGGGTGTTACAAGTTGATGATTGCTATGCACACAGGGGAAAGATTTTAGAGCTGATGAGGAAAGTTTTCACAGCTGATTGTGAACATCTGGGAAATCAGAAATTGTACATTTGGTTAGCTTGGCAAAATGCAGAAAATTTAATTGGAACTGCCATGTTCACTGACACCTGCTAGAAATTAAGCTCCAAGATCAGCTATTTTTCCTCATAAATATTTACTCAACATTCTTATAGAGTCCAGTATCTCCATCAGGGTAAATTAACACAAGATTAATTTAAGTTCAAACCTTAGAATTAGTCAGGTTTAGTAGTAATAAATCTAGGTTTAGTAGTGGTGTAGTAACAAAGTGGTAATAAAGTAATATAGCTATCAGTAATAGCCTGTAGTGCACGGGATGTACAAGTTTTATACATGTATCTCTATGTGTGTCTATGTGTACAAATATATATGTAAGCATATATACCCATATGATCCTGAATACCACAAATAGATTAAGTATTTCTTTTCCTGTGTACCTACAGGTAAGTATAAATAAGTGTACAAATACACACAGAGTTCTGTATATATATACAGAAATGGTTCTATGTGTATGTATACAAAAATATAGATAACATGCACAGCATGCATACATCATGCATATAGAAGATATATGCAATATAAATTGCTGCTATTTAGGAAATTGTTATAGAGAAAAGCTCATTTCTAGTGAAAAAAGAACCTAGCTCTGGTGCTTGGCTCATGCTTTTATTTTGAAATTACTTTCAATTTCCTTTTAATATTCTATTGTAAAATTGTTGACTTTTTATGTCAGTTCATCGTAAAGGGAAAAGTTAGCAATGAGGAGTGAGTCAGTCTGTTCCTTACCACAGGTAGCTGTTAAGAAGTTTTACCTCTGCTCAAAGGAGAAGAATCTTTATTCTGTGATATGATTCTATGATTTATATATTTTTTCTTTTAGTAATATGTGTTGGCTTACACATCTCAGAAATGTCTGCTAAATTTTGAAATCCCAATTTCAGTGGGTTCAGTATTTGTAACTTTCCCCCTGCCCATTTGGCATTTCAAATTACATACCTCTTTACTTCTTTATTCTTGGAAAGTGGCTTTCGACTACAAGTTAGAAAACTCTAGTAGAGAGTATCTGTCAAATTCAAAACAGTAACAAAAGTTGTTCTGTAAAATTTCCTTTACCTACAGAAATTCAAGTTCATTCAGGTATATAATATATAGTTTTTGTCCCAAAGCCTTGAAATATTTTGTCCCAGTTCTTCAGCACTGCATTGCTTGTTAGATGCTTAATGTGATGCTGTCATTATTCTCAAGATAAATTAGAAGTTAAATAGCTGTCCAAATAGTAGGTGAAAATGGAATCCAGAACTTTGGATAGTATGGTTATTATTACTTTTTTGTATAAACTACATTGTAAGTTACTCCTTAACTTTAATTTTGTTAAGAAATTGAATCCTTATAAATGGACTCCTTATAAATGATGTCTTAAGGCTGCAAACTTGTTTCGTTTTCATCCTTGTATTTTTTTTATTTCTTCCTTGAAAATTGTTGTCTGTATTAAAATCTACTGCTGCTACCAAGTGTAGCTGTTTGCAAAATTTCAGGGTCTTAAATTGTCTCCTGTAATCCTGCAACTATGTAGAGTGAAACCAAAGCACTATTTAGTTAGAAGTCTCTGTTCAAATCGATGGGGACTGAACAAACATAAACCCAAGTAATAAGATTTTCTGGATTGAGAAGCAAAAAGTAAAAATGTAATTTCAATAAATCATTTCAAATTACATTCTAGAGTGGATTGTCATTAAAAATGCAGTTTGTTTGATGACTCATGCTCATTTAACCACCAGTCTTACTTGAGAGTTTCCTAGTGCTAGACCTTGCAAGTCATTATGGAAATTTAATGGCTCATGGCGTTTGTTTAGGGAGAAGGAAATACCTGCAGGACCTGTAATTTTTGAGAAATATCAGCAATTTTTTTCCCTTTACTTCTAAAGCAATATAATTAAATGTCTGCTTACTTTGTAATTGTAGTAGCAATCTCTGAGTGCTTTGTGTTATTTATCTAATTCCACTGTATTTTAGTGAATGTTTTATTAAAGAACAAAGTAATTACATGCCTTCTCAATAATGAACTACACCTGCTAAATGTTTTTAATGTATCATTTCAGAATTCAGTAAACAAAAAACTCTTTAAATTTTTATTGCTGTTTTTCTTTTAAAGTCCATTTACAAAGGGACAATTCTACCAAAGTAGAGATCACATTTTTCATTGCTGTAACCAGCCATTTCTTATATGATATGCCAAATTGTATAATGAGAAATAAAATTGTTGGAAAGCATGTTCAAAATATTTTGGAATCTTTGGGGGTTTTGTTTTGTCTATTTTTTAAACAGCAGGTTTTATTGATTGCTGTTTTGCAAATGACTTAACTAACATTTATTATTAAGTCATTGAAATTTCAAGGATTAGTGTAAGTCTTTCACAGTAAGTACACTGCAGGTAGGTACATTTGTGTGCAACAGAAGGGAGAGAGTCAACCAAACTCTTCACTCAGCTGTTCATTTGGCTCTTTTTATGACCGTGGATCAACTGTATGTGTCACTTAGAGAACCAGTCACTTGGGCACCAGTGAGCATTCCTCCCGGTGAATTTTCCACATCTATGTTTATATTCAGCATGTTTGACCTCCTGAGTCACAAAGCCTGGTATTTTTTTCTTTATTACTTGACATCTGGTTTTCAGATATGAAAAGTGTCTAATGAAATACTTTTGGTCATGGAGCTGTGAAAAGAAAAAGAATAGAAATTAATAGAAAGAATAGAAATGTTCGTTCAAGGAAAATATTCATTCAAGGAAACTAACAGAGCTGAGATGCTTCAAGTAACTTCAATAATTTACGGACCAACAGAAGCTGCACATGCTGAGTCTAGACCAGACAGGTAGCTTTGTCAGATCCAGAGAAGGAGAAAAAAATGTTTCATTGCTTCGAATATAAAACTAATTTCTTGAGAATTTGTTTTTAATAATATTCCATTTAAATTAATCTCCAGTTGCTTTTTTTCACATGCAGCTCACAGTAGCTCTTGAAGCTTGTTGAAAAGGTTTCAGAAGTCTACCAAGAGATAACTCACTCAATGTGAATTAAGAGCCAGACAGCTAAGCTCAAATATTTGTTGAATTAATACAAGACATATATCTGTGTGCACATGCACAATTTGAATCCATAATATTCATCCTTGTGAGTATGCAATAACCTATCAATCTATAAGCCACATGAATATTTTCTATTTTTTCAGGGAATAGAAACAGAAGAAATGCCTTTATGACACTGTATCATATGTGGGTATAATTTGTCGTATAAAATTACAGAATTTAACATGTTTTTAGAAATGTATTGTTCTCACTAAAATTGCATCACCTGTTCTGAATAGAAATCAACCAAATAAATAACACACCCAGAAGTTACAAATAGGAAGGGAATTAATGAAGCTCTACTGATCATGAATTTGAAAAAATTCTTAAAAGGAAATAATTTGAGGGCTTAAAAATGATCTTATATTTATGTCTAGTTTGTAAATTAGCATGGTCTAACTGTTGCTAAAATTTAGTAGATTTTTTTAGCAATACTTAGTACTTTTTATTAAAAAAAAAAATCTACAGACATTTTCAAAACAGCTAGCTTATCAGCTACACAAAACTTGAGAGAGGAGTATCCTCTTTAATCAATGGGATGGTAATGCTTGTGAAACACATGATAGTGATCAACTTTTTTCACATGAGAAAAGGCACCTTAGCTGTGAAGCTCCCAAACCATGGAACTTTCTGGGTATGAGTCCTGCTTTGGATGTAAAGCTGTAACACATAACCACATAGTTTTTTTTTTTTTACAGTACATGTACCATAAAACTGATCATACATTATCTGCACTGCTGAGCTGGCCCCTTAGGGATTTTTTCACTGCTTTGCTCTTACTGCCTGCCTTCTCCTTTTGCTGTATCTTAACACTTACTTTCACTGCAGTAAAATCCATCTTCTCAGTTAGTCTCAGTTCAATATAACTAAATATCATCAGAAGCAGTACAAAACACACCTTTTAGATCAAGTTTTTCAAAGATATATCCTCAGCCTTAAAACTTCCAGGGTAATCCATCACCCGACTGAGATCATTGCGTGCACTACAGATAGTTTTTATCTTTCATTTCTTAGTTTAACATTAACACTAACACCTTGAAGATGAAAAATAGACTACAAAGAAACAAGGTCAAAATTTCCACTGACTATAGTCAGGAGTACAATAATCAGTCAATTGTCTATGTACTGGTCTGGGTGGCAAGGTTTTGGTAGCAAGGAGCTACTAGTGTGGGTCCTGTGCAAAGCTGCTAGCTAGCTCCCTGTGTCCAATGGAGCCAATGTCACCCCATCAGCAATGGTGATAGCATCTCTGGGATAACATAAGTTAAGAAGTGTGGAAAAAAAACCTGAAAAACAGCAACATCAGTGGGAGAAGAGTTATGTGAAAGAAACAGCACTGCAGACACCAAGGTCAGGGAAGGAAGTGTAGGAGATATATCACTCATGGGAGCACAAATGCCACTGCGGTCCATAGTGAAGACCATGGTGAGGCAGGAGGTTCTTCTGCAGTCCATGGAAGTCCACAATGGAGCATTCTGTGAAGAATCCCATGCCAAAGCAGGGGGATGCCTGAAGGAGGCTGTGAACCCATAGGAAACATGCTGGAGCAGGTCCCTGGCAGGACCTGTAGATCCATGGAAAGAAGCCCACACTGGAGCAGGTTTGCTGGCAGGACTTGTGACTCCATAGGGGCCCCATGCTGGAGCAATTTGTTCCTGAAGGACTGCACCCTGGGGAAGGGAATCATGGACGAGGGGCAGGATGTGAGGAATTCTCTCTCTGAGAAGGAAGAAATGCCAGAAACAGCTTGTGATGAACTGATCGCAGCCTTCATTTCCAGTCCCCCTGCACTGCTGGAGGATAGGAGGGAAAGAAAATTGGGAGTGAAATTAAGCCTAGGAAGAAGGGAGGGGTGGGGGGAAAGCATTTCAGAAATTTAGCTTTATTTCTAATTATCCTACACTGGTGCGACTGGCAATAAATTAAATCAGTTTTTCCCCAAGTTGAGTCTGTTTTGCCCATGATGATGACTGATGAGTCATCTCTCCCTGCCTTTATTTCGACCTGCAAGCCTTTTGTTGTGTTTCTTCTCCCCCACCCAGTTAAGGAGGGGAGTGATAGAACAGCCTTGGTGGGCACTTGGAGTGCAGCCAGGGTCAACACAGCACAGTCTAAAATCATGAACATCATTACTATATTTATATAATTCCTTTCTTTTTCAAAGTGCAATGTTTTAACTGTCTACAGGAATATTTACGCAAATTTGTCCAGTAAATGGGATTTGATATCAAAGCCATTTGTGATGAATTGATGATTCAATGCTCTCTACTTTTTGTATTCCCTCTTAAGGCATTCAGTGATCACATTTACTGCCGCCTTCTCCTTTTACCAGAGTCCTCCCTCTTCTCCTTTCCCAATATCTTTTCTGTTTAACAGTGTCTTGCTTTTTCTGTTCATATTTCTCTCATTCATTTTGTTCCCACTTCTATTCTCTAAACTTCTCGCCAGCTATTATTTTGTAACCTTTGTTCTCCTACTTCAGAAAACGAGAAACATCAAGACACTGAGGGGAAGTGGAGCTACAAATATGTTGTAGCATTAAAAAGGACATTTGCTCTGGTAGGCTGCACCTGCTCTTCAGTGTTTGAGCTTCCCCTGAGCTAGCTCCTAAATACAAGAGAGGTGTCTATATATCTATGCTGTCTATATATCTCAAACTGTCATCTCAATCAGAGCCAGGTGTCATTTTCGGAACAGGGAAAAAACTTGATGCCATGGATACCCAAGCAGAGATCCAGTGGTCTATGTCAGATCAGTGTCTCATGAGCTTTTTTGTTCAATTTTAACTCCTTTTTTCCCAGTCTTCTTTATTTTCTTTGCTTTTACTGGGTGTCACAAGATTTATTTATTTTTAGACATATATGTATTTGAAATGGTGATTCTGTATTGAAGATACCTTGTAAAAACAGTGTCACAGAGACCTCAGTCATGACTCTCAGATCAAGTTTCCTGATATTCACTATCACAGAAAAGAGAATTTGCTGAAAAATTTAGTTTAGATATCAATAGGATTTTTTTCTCATATACTATGCAAGTTACTTCTGAAGCTAGGCAATCATGGCGTGATGCAGAGACACCTAAAAGCTGGTGAGGATTCAGATGCAAAGTAGGAGGAAAATCTTCTCCTGACAAAAGACTGGAATGGAATATCTGAAAGTGCATACCATAGTAATAAAATTTACATTCAGTGTGAGTAGTTGAGTAACAAAATCTGTAGAAGATACGAAGTTGACTACTTTAGCCAAAAGTGAGAAATAAAAAGACTCAGAAATATGGAATTCTCAATGAGAAAAAGTTTAGGTTCAGCAGGCCCTGAAACTGAGTATTCTCCACACAAAGTCCTTGCATTGCTATCTCTATGAACACTTACCTGTTTCCAAAGTTTTCCCATCCTAAAGCTCACTTAAGAAGTTCAGTAATGCAAAGATTTACAGACACGATTTATTTTATCCAAAGCAGAAGCCCCACTGTCTTACAGCACTATCTTGCTGGATCTAGCCTCAGAAATGGCATAGGTGATCCTTTGCTGCCTATTTGATATAAGTAGAAAGGAATAAAGCAGGTCTTGTCTAGTGAGGAAGCTCTCGGATGTTTTGGTACTTACCCATTTGATTAAGAAAGCAACATTTTAATACGTATTTCCTCTTTCTTTGTAAGATAGGTTACTCTTCTTGTCTACTTGTTTTTCATTTCCTTTCTAATGAAAGTCTAAGATCACTCATCTTATTCCCTAACTCCCCTTCTATCTCCAGTTTTCCTTCCCAAGTCTTATAAGAAAGTTGCGAACGTAAGAATGAAAATCTGTCATCCATATCAAAGACTAAATGTCACACCCTGTCCCTAGCAGCATAGTTATCTCACAATGTATATTACATGAGAACATTTGTCCTACTTTAATCTATATTGTCATAATTACGCTCTTAAAAGAACTTGTGAGGTTTTGACATTTATTTTATGTTGTTTAGCTTTTGACATGTATCTAATTAGAATACAAATATTTTGTTAAAAATATATATTTGCCTGTCATTTTAATTGATGTGAACATAGACACAGTACTTAAAAATAAACCTGTACTTTGTTCCATGCAGTAGTCAGATGCCTCATTAGATTCAGCTTTTCATTGTGCCTCTGTGAATCATTTTCAGTCTTATTATGCCAAACTAGGATTCAGGAGGTCAAGGTGATGAGGACTCTGATATGCTACTAACATAGCAGAGTGCAATCCTTTCACCAAATATCTCACAGACTTAAGAGAAAGCCCTGATGAAAATGGAAGAAGTCAACAGCGTTGAAAGACAAAGTAATATTCCAGCATTTAGACCCCGATACAGAACTGAGAAATCAAGTTTAGTGCCTGCTGTTCACACTGGGCTGGTTCAAAACACAATATAAATTTCACTTGACAAGAAGGTCTGAATGGAAAAAAATTTTTGTTTCTATTTCACTCATCATCTGTATGAATTGAAAGGGAGGTTTATAGAAGAAACTGTGGCTACATTTTTCACACAAGGCACTGTAAAGCCTAGTTTAACTGGACGTGTTTTGAACAGGAGGATGGACTAGGTGACCTCTTGTGGTCCCTTCCAACCCTTCACACCATCCTGTGAATCTCTAGAAGTACCATATTCTCTGATCATAACCTGAAAATGTTTATTGGAAATACAGCCTTTTTTATATTGACATGATTTGTATTGTAATGTTCCTGATATGGAGCTGTTCTGAAGGCCATTAATTAGCATTATGTCTAGGCCATCTATTAACCAGAGTTAGCCTGTGAAGCCAGACTTACACACCACTAATATTGTGAATTCTGCTACTCACAAACAACTTATGTTAGGAATGACTATCTGAAAGGGAACACACAGACATACTTTGTGTCAGATTAGATATAGATGTTGTCATGCACACTGACTGCAAATCATATCAATTTTATCTCTCTCTGAATATAAGAATTATCTGAGACTGAACAACAGCCAGCAATGTCAACAAAAGGTTTAATAATTATAAATTCAACATGCCAAAATTTGCTGTAAATCTCATACTTCACGTCACAAGTAGACATCATCTTACAGCAAAGCCTGGAACTAGCTTGTGTAGGATACTATCATTCTCTTTTCATAGAGGTTTTAATGTCTGTCTATATTAACTCTGTCTTCCAAAGACAATCTGCTTCTGGCTATAATTTATGCATAGTCATGGTGGAAAAGGACACTATAAATTGTATGTTTATCATTTTTTATTACAAAGAGGTGTTGCTAATATTGACATTTCTAAGTGATTTCTTATTTGAAAGTTAATAAAAGTTTGTCAACAATATAAAGTTTAAGACAAAACAGTGGCTGGAAATAACAGAGGTTATGATGTTGCTCATAATATCCTCACAATGAACTGGTAGATTTTAAGATATTGCCAGAATTCAAGTGGGTATTTTTATATCCTCTGGAAACTGCTTTATAATTTCACGTAAATTTTCAGCCCCAGGAAGAGAAAATGATACTTATATTATGACCTGTAATGCACTTTCATGCTGGTTTTTTC
The DNA here is from genome assembly GCA_013390005.1 of Calyptomena viridis. Classification (NCBI taxonomy): domain Eukaryota; kingdom Metazoa; phylum Chordata; class Aves; order Passeriformes; family Eurylaimidae; genus Calyptomena; species Calyptomena viridis. The sequence goes on from WEIV01030214.1 coordinate 69,367, forward strand.
TCCTGCTTTTTCTCACTAAGCAATTGAAAGAATGAGAGTTCATATAAGTGTGGTTATCTGCTGGCAATAAAAAATGTTGAACCAAAACCACAACAGTATCCTTAATTCAGTATCATGTACCTAGGTTCTGTAGTCATAATTTTGACCGCTGGGGACTCTGAACACCTGAGCAATGCCTAAACCTGTTACCTGCACAGAAGACAGGTAGATTAGTCAACTTCCCTTCCTGCATCCGACCCACATCACAGTAGTATAATCCAAATGTACTTCATTTAGTTACAACTGAATAATTCATTCTATAAAATGCTTTATTTGCCTTGTTTGCAATTGTTGATCACATACATGGGAAAAGACGAGTTGTATTTCCTTCCTCGTTGAACATAAATAAAGCTAAATGTCAAAACATCAAGCTCCCCATAATGAGCCTGTTAAATGTAACACAGATTATGTTTGAGTTTTTTTCTAAAAGTGATAGACCTGGCCAATTAATTGCATGAAAAATACCACTGATCTATCATTAACACTCATGAACAGTATCTCGGACTTTCAATCTCCCTTATCCAGTCTTTCATTCCCACAAAATAATCTCTGTATTGAGCCACATATTCATATGAAAACTACATTAAAAATGACAGTGAGTCACACTAAACAAATCAAATTACTTTCTAAATCAGATTTATATATATGAAGGCAAAGTTGTATTTGTAATACATTTTTATAAATCATATATAAATTTACATTTTGTGTGCATTTATATAAAAATTATATGTTTAGACAAATTGCTTGTTCAATAATGATTACATTTTACTTGTATCCTCACGGAGGACATCTTGAATAAAGATGATGCTGTGGGGTTTTTCTTTATTCTTGGTTTCTGCTACAGGAAACAATCAGTGTGTGGAGGAAAGTGTCCCATGAGTGGGAAGAAGAGAGTGTTTGTTACTCTGTCACGAAGAGTAATAGAGTAAAAGAGAGTAACAGAGTAGACCAAGCACTGCACAAGCACAGAGATAACAGTCTCTTTGTCAAGCAGTTTACAGTCTAAATGGACCTCTGAATTGTTCAGTACTATGTGGCTATTCCTGGCAAGCCAAAATACTGAAAGAAACTAGCTGCTGGTTATCTACTGGAAGAGAATAGCTGCTGTTGATTTAGATCTTAACCAGAAAAATTTTATTTCTGTTTTATATTTTATTTCGTTCTTTTATATTTTGTAAGAAATAGCTCTATGGAGTGTTGACCCTTCAGAGATGCTACAGTTTATGGGGAACCAGTATTTGAAGATCCCTCTCTCAGATTTCTTGACTGACACACAAGAGATATTAGCAATTATATTCTGTGGCAATAAGACTCCAAACAATAAATTGTTGAAATTCCACTCTCAGATGCTTCATTAATGACAGGATAGCTGAGTGCAAAGGCAGAGATGACAATCAACAGTTCTGACATTGAAAGGCATTATATGTTAAACAGAGACACAATTCCCCACACGTCCCTGCTCACACTTACAGGCAAATCACAATGTATATTTTTCAGATGTATTCTATTAATAATAGCACATGGGAGCACGGATCAGTTTACCACACTTGTCTCATTTACTTTTCAGCAAAAAGCCCCTGTGATAGAGCCATCATAACGTTTTGCCTCATGTCTTAGCTATTGCCCAGGATACTTTGTGCAAAACCACATCTAACAAGGCAGCCTTCTCACTGTTTTCTCCAAATGAGAAGTTACATACCAGAACAAAATTGCTAGATGTAGCTGCAACAATGAAATGTAATCCTAGCAGCTTCCAAGAAAAATTTATAAAACAAGAGTTACTGAATATGCTCATTAGGCATCATGAGACTGTTAACAATTATATATTGCACTGTAGGTATCAAACAAATGCAACATTTAGTTAATAGCAGAGTAAGACAACACATTAAAATATGCTGCACTTTCAAAGAGCTGCATGGAATTTTAATTAGGCAGCTACTAACACAGTGGGATCATGTTGTAAGAAGAGATTTTATGGGTTTTGGGAAGAGGCAAGAGTGTTATTAAGTCATTTTTTTACCACAATCTGTCTGTTTGCTGTCTATTTGGAGCAGAGTGAGGAAATTTTTGACTAATAGAGAAAAGAACTCAAGGAATTTATGAGTCAGGGAAATTATAATATTATTATTAGAAAAGTGTAGGATCTGGAAAGTAGATTATGGGAACTGATTTAACTGAGAGTCTTCGTATTGGGATTATTACAGGTTTTGAATTTTAACATCTTTCCTTTCTTCTGTTGCAAGCAGCAAAAAACACTTCCACTTTGCTCAAGCTCCTTCCTTCCTTTTTAGTAGATATTGGGGTGGTTGGTACTGAGGGTGGCTTGGGCCTGAGAGGGGCCAGCTCTGAGTCTGCTCTCTCAGGTAGTCCCTGATCCCCATTTTTCCTCTTTGTGTCCCTCCATGCCCAATTGCTACACAATTGCTGTTACATCCACTGCACTGCAGCTCCTATCCTCCCTGGCACACTGGAAGTGTCTCTTCTCAGTATGACAGGGGCAAGGTGCTTCCGAGCTTAACAATTTGTTTTCCTTCCCCAGTTCCAGCTCATTTTCTAACTGCAATGACAGAGTAATAGTGTCCCTGCATGACTTTCACGTGGTGAGCCATGTGGCTGCTTTGCATAGTGCTAAGCTTTACATCTCTCCACAGAAGGATGGCATCTTCCCATATGTGAAATGAGGTGGTCAACTGAATTTATGAGAGAAACGATTGTATACGAAATAATTATCTTTTAGCTATGTCAGAATTTAATGTATTATTAATGCAACTATATGCTCTGACTCTCCAAGCTGACCCTGCAGAAAAGGACAAATTTTACACTGACCTGCACCACCTCATCCACAAGGTTCCTGCAGATGATAAGATTATAATCCTTGGTGATTTTAATGCTAGAGTCGGAAAGAACTCTGAAGCCCGGAAAGGAGTTGGAAAAGCATGAGCTGGCAAGCATGGTGTTGGAAATTGTAATGACAATGGACGTCTGTTATTAGAGTTTTGTGCAGCAGCAGCTCATCATCACCAATACTATCTTTCAGCAGAAAGATAGTATTGAAAACAATCTGAGTGTATCCTCAGTCTAAGCACTGGCACCTCACTGACTACATCTTAGTACACCAGAGAAATATTTGTGATGTCTGCCATACCTGAGTGATGCCTAGTGCAGAATGCCAAACAGATCATCGCCTTGTGAGATGCAAACTTAATCTCCATTTTAAGCCCAAACTAAAGAGAGGCAGTATCCCAAGGAAGAGGCTCCAAGTCAATAGTCTTCAAACAGCTACAGTGAGAGCTAGCTTTCAGGCAAATCTTCAAACTAGACTTGAAGACGATCCCATGGATCCCTTTCCTGAAGCGTTTTGGTAACAAAAACAGCATCCTCCAATCTTCTGAAGAATCCTTAGGGTTCTCCTTTAAGAAAAACAAAGACTGGTTTGATGAAAACAGTCAAGAGACCCAAGAGCTGTTGATGAAAAAGAGAATTGCTCACAAAGCACACCTCGCCCAGCCGTCCTGCCATG
>WEIV01030214.1:73279-111155 GCA_013390005.1 Calyptomena viridis
ATGAGGATCAGTGCGGCCAAGTTAGATATGGCAATGCACTCTCTGAGCCCTTCCCAATATCCAATGGTGTGAAACATGGTTGCATTCTAGCACCAAATCTATTCACAATCTTCTTCAGCATGATGCTCCAAATGGCCACAGCAGAACTTGATGAAGATAACGGTATTTACATCTGTTATTGTACCTATGGTAACTCGTTTAACTTAAGACAACTGAAGGCCCACACTAAGACTCTGAATTACCTTGTCTGCGAGCTGCTTTTTTGCTGACAATGCCACCCTTGTTGCTCACACAGAAGCAGCTCTGCAGAGCTTAACATCTTGCTTTGCAGAGGCTGCTGAGCTTTTTGGGCTGGAAGAAGAAGAAGAAGACAGAAGTTCTTTACCAACCTGCACCTCAAGAACCTTACCATCATCCTCACATCACTATAGGTAAATCAGAGCTTAGATCAGTCCAGCAGTTGAGCTATCTAGGTAGCATTATTTCCTAGATGGTAGGATTGACAAAGAGATAGATAACAGGCTAGCAAAGGCATACAGAGCTTTTGGGAAGTTTCATAAAAGAGTCTGGTGCAACAAACACCTGAAGAAAAGTACAAAGAAGAACAGATTAGTGTTTATAAAGCCATTGTACTATCTACTCTTTTATATGGGTCTGAATCATGGGTCATCTACCGCCATCACCTGTGACTTCTTGAATGTTTCCATCAGTGCTGCCTCCATACAATCCTAAACATCCACTGGACTGACTATGTGACCAATGTTACTATCCTCAAACGGGCAGAAGTCACCAATATTGAGGCCATGCTGTTGAGAACACAAATGCACTGGGCAGGGCATATTTCCAGGATGGAGGATCACTGTCTCCCTAAGATTGTGCTTTATTGTGAACTCGCCACTGGCTGCCACAATAGAGCCCCCAAGAGGAGATATAAGGACTCCCTGAAACAACACCTCAGTCTTGACCATATTGACTACCATCAGTGGTCCACTTTGGCCTCAAATTGGGAGACATGGGGACACACCGTCTATCACGCTGCTGCTTCCTTTGAAAACTCACGCAGAATAGTCTTGAGGAAAAAAGACAATGCAGAAAGAACCATGCTTCACCAATACTGCCTAAGGAGACTTTTAGCTGTGCCTTTTGTACCTGGACTTGTCTATCCCACATCGGCCTTTTTAGCCACCAGTGCGCTTGTAGCAAGCCTGGGTAGAGCCCTTTCCATATCTTCATTCACAAAGCTTAGCCACGATGATTAATGCAACTCTTTTAGCCTAACTTAATCCTTATATTTTTAGCGCTATTAAGAACCTAACATCATATCAAGGGAAAACTTGATAACCATGGGGACTTCAAGTATGTAAACCTCCTTTGGGCTAGTTACTTGTGGCGGTGCAGGTTTTGAGTTCATTTCTATAATGTATGGTTCTGTTACCCTCCTATTGGACGGCTCCGTTACCCCCTGTTCCCTACACAGTTGGTTTGTTCTAAGGTTTCAATCCTCCCTTCAAATGTATCCTTTATCCCTACTCCTCCTACCTTACCCCATATTTGTAACCCAATCCATCCTACTCCCCAGAACATTCCCTGTACTCAGTAGCCTATTGGCTTGCCTAGTAGGCCCCTGGTTTCCAGTGATGTAATCCCTTCCCTAACCACTCCTACCCCTCTCTCCTATTGGTCATTCTCTTACACATCCCATAGTTTCAAAGCCCCTTTATAAACTGGTGCACAGGAAGTTCCTTCCCTCTTTTTGGTTGCTCCCTTTGGGGATTAGAAGGCTCTGTAGTCACGCTGGCTACAGAGTGCCAATAAACCCGGATTGCTTCAAACATAAAGGGTCACCTGCATCTCTTTGCTCGCCGTAGCTGCATGTCCTTGCTGGGTTAGGCAGGTCTGAGTCAAATCTGCCCGCCCCAAGGTGCCGCCTGGCTGGACCCCTTGAAATAGAGAGGCTTTTGTTGGTTGCCACTCCACTCATTGCTAAGGTACCCCTCGGCCGCTCCTGTTTGGGTTTGCTGGGATTAAAACGGAGATTGCATCGACCGAGGGACCGCAGCACTTACTGAGAAGAATTTTTAATTCACTGTATCTCTGTGCCCCTCTCAGCTGGGAGCAGAAGTTGGTAAATTAATCTTCTCTTCATTATACAAAGTTCTTGTGGCGAGATTGTAGTTTCTTCTGTCAAGGTCTTAATTCAATTTATACTGTTGAATATTGTTTGTATATATACAACTCACAACTGTGCCTACTGTTTTATTTCAAGCCCTACCTAGAAAAATAAAATTACTTTCATACACAGCTACCCCTACTGGATTATAGAGTCTGGATTATAGATTATAGATATAGATTATAGATTATGGATACTGGATTATAGATGTGGAGTCTTTTATTTTAGCCTCTATAGGAATTATTTTAACTGAAAAAATTTCTGTTATCAATGTTCTGTGAAATTATTTGTGTGAAGGTTTTAAAAATAAGCAGCTTAAAGGCTTCAAAATGAGTCTTTTACTTAATCAAGGAAGGATTATAAATATATTTTTATCATTGATAAAGAAAGATTTAATTAAATCTGTGCAACTGTTGTGAAGGAAAATTTTCACTTTAATTCCTGTGAAACGTGTTTCAGAAGAATTTTTACTTTAGTGATCTCGGGACAGCAATATACTAATAGCTATTTTATCTCCTGACTAAGAATAAATATAAAGTCTTCTTAAATAGCCAGAAAATTGAGAGTCATCAACAGCAAACAACACATAAGAAAAATATTACTACAGTTTCAAACATTTTACTTATTGTTAGTATTACTTGTCTCTAGCTATAGGATAGGGGTGTTGCTGTGCTAGGCAGCCAGCATGCCTCTGAGACCATGACTGTGTGCATTAAATACATAAAATCTTTTCAAAATCTTGTCCCAAATTTAACATTTCTGGTGAGTATGAGAAGTTCAATTTCCATTATATTGCAATAGGATCTGGGTGCCAGGTTCTTTAACTTCTTTTCCTTGTTTCCACAGTTTTAAACTGATGATAATTTTTAGTGCTTGAACTTTCTTTTCATTTGTTTCTGGTCTGGTTTAAAGGAGTGGCTTTTTTGAGGGTGCTCCTGAATGTAGGCAAGTCTTCTGAGATTTCCCAGGCTTTGGTTATTGATATTCTGCTACTACATGCAATATTGTAAATAATGTAGAATTTTAACATTCCCAGTGTTACAATTCGGACACTAGGAATAAGTTCATAGGTGAAACATTCTCTTGCTGTTTGATTAGCTGGGGGTAACTTGGATCAATGATATCTTTACACAGCATAAAACACCAGATGGGTATTACTTCTGGTTCCATACTACTGTGAAAGTGATTTCAGGAGAAACAATTTACCATCAGTCTTGGTTAAGCTAAAGTACATGTGTTTCAACATATTTGAAATCACATAGCATATTCTTTGTTCTCTGGAGCACAAATAATCCAATGTCCACTTATTATGCTCAATGAGTAAAACTGACAACTACACTCAACACTCCCCCTAAAAGTCATCCAAGGGACAGACTAAAATACTTTTATTAATACTCTTATCAAAACCTAATACTGTATCAAAACCTCAGTGCTTCAGAAGGTTATTAAAAAGTAGAGTACAATAAACTGTGTCCAGTCATGAGCTTCCTCAAAATAAGCATTGGAAACACCTTGACTCACCTCTAGGTATTCAGAGTCCTACAAATAAGAAAAGAGAATTTGCTTCACACTGGATTTCTCCAGAACTCTTGAATTGCTATGTTCATTAACATGAACAACTTTGAATAATATTTATCTCAAGCTATTTAATCTCAGTGTCTCTGTTCATTTTGAAATTATGTAGAAAAAAATCCAAGTGTAGAGTAATAGAAGTGTATAGCTAGCATAATATAAGCATTGCAATATAAACATTCAAGTTATTTTTAGATAATACATTTTCCCTTTTCTTTCCAGACACAAAAAATTCTGCATAAAAGTTCATGTACTTTTAAATTACTTTTTTAATTACTGTTCTCTTCTTCATAGTTCTAAATTTGATGAAGAATAGTCTTTCAAGGAGACTGACTAAAATACCTCACTTTAATCAAAGCTCAAGAAAACCATTTTTGTTAAGTTCCTTTTCCCATTTTTTGTTCTTTACACACACATTTTATTTCAGTTTGGATTTTAATGCTTTTGGCAATACATCTTACAAAGCCCAGGAAGTGAAAAGTGCTGGAAATAAATCAGCTACAGATGTGGAACAAGTTTCCTGAGAGTTTAGAATATGGAAGGATGTGCTGAAAGATCCTGATTTCTAAGAAAAGACTCACAGTTTCATTACTTTTAAAAACTTTGGTCAACTTCTCCAGTAGTAATACATTTAAAATAATAAAAAAACAAATTTAATATTCTTTTGCAGTACTAGTGGTGTCAGTGCTGCAAAACCCATCAAAATTAAATTATTTACGGTCAAATTCCTTTGACCTGATTGATCCAGCCTGAGAAGCACTAAGTTCCATGCTCTCCTTCCTGCCAAGGACACTTCCTTCACCTGTTACAGACATTTGTATGTAAAGGAATGAAAGAAAAAAAAATTAAAAAAAACACCAACAACAACAACAACAAATAAAATAAAAACACACAAAGTAACAAAACAAAGAAAAAAAACACAAACAAAAAAAATTAAAAAAGATCATGTTCTTTACTCTGAGTTAAGAGTAACACATTATGCAGAAACAACATCTCTCTAGCTACCAAGTTACACAAAAGTACTTTGCTCTTGCACAGTGGGATCTGGGTCCATTTTGAAATGTACCAGAGTATTTGCCTCAAGGTTTACTCAAAAAACACACCAGCCTCTTACTGGCAGTGGTCTCTGTGCATGTTTTCAGATTGAGCTTCCTAATCAAATTCAAAAAGTATCCACGAATGCAACTTTTAAACTCCCACCTGAAACAGAAAGGTGTAAAACTTACACAGATTTCAGTTTACCATGTCTTGGTACATGCTGCGATGAAAGATATTTAGCAGGGATAACAGACCTGATTCTTCCTTTTCTTGCAATGTGAACCAGATGAAAATCAGACGTACTGTGTTTTGAGAATGATAATCTCTAAAAATTAATATCCCTCATGTTTCTGGATGAAAGTGTTTAATCCACATCCAGGGAAATATAAAATTACAGTTATTATCTGTTATATTTTTATTACAGACTTGGAAAATCAAGCAGCAAGGAAAATGAGACAAACATCTCAACAGGCCAGCCCTTCACAGTTAGAAGCTTCCTTTTGTGTACGCCACAAAACAAAAATATTACAAGCTGTAACAGACCAATACCATGAATATATAGGCAAGCACTGAATTTTTATAAACCTGCAGATTTACTGCTTCAAAGGAAAAAAAAAGACAGAGTACATGAATAGGGAATGAATGTCATTAAATTTAAGTGTGAAGTGTTTAATTAATATTTCTGATTTTTACTTGAACAGAAGCAAGGAAATATTATATTGCATATGAGTGTCAAAGTGCTTTTCATTATACTAATATTTGATGAAAGCTTTAATCTCCAGTGTGAATGGTGGAAGAATAATGTAAAGTTGACGGTTTTGCCAGAGTAACAAAAGCATTGCCTAGTTTGCTGATGCTTATTTTTAGTAAAGTCTGGAATATTGTTCAAACTCCTGGGCAGAACTACCAGCTTTTTCAGCAGTTCTGATCCAGGCTGACACATGAAATGCTTCCATCTGGGACAGTACTTTTTCTCGGGAAAGGAAAAAGATCTCAGGCTCCCAAACATCCATCAGTTTCCCAAAGACCCATCAGGCTCCTGCACAAGTAGCTGGCTTCCACACAGCCAGCACTCCCCAGACAAATTCGTGCCAAACTACAACAGTGATAAGATGCACTCCATCTAAAAGGGGCTTGGTTGATCATGGGAGATGTGTGTTACAATAGCTGCTAGGGGACTCTGTACTGAGGAAACCCAGACTAGCCCTTGTGGCAGCTGAAGCTTGAACAGCCAACATAGCTCTATTCATGCATCAGGCAGGCAGTCTGCAGGCCTGTTGGTCTGGCCATTAAGCCTGTAAAAAGAATTAAAATTATCTCATAGAGAATTAAAGTAAATAATGAATATCATTCAGCACAGTCTTAAGGAAAAAAGATCTTATGGAAACAAGGTCTTGTCATGTGATGGGATTTCACTTATAGTGCATAAAGACATAATAAAAGCACAATACAGGCAGAACCAAGATATTCATCTGAGTGCTGCAGAACAGTCTGATTACAAAATTAGTAGACACAGCATCCATGAAGCATATATTTAATGGATTCAAATATATACAATTAACTGATGACAAAATGCCATTCTTGAGGGAGAATCATCATTAAACAGACACATTTCTAGCATTTATAGAACTGATAATGGACTGAAAGCTCTCAGTACCTCAGTGATGAGAAGCACGTAAAACCAATCCAATATTTCCAGACGACACAGAGCTGACAAAGGGGTAAATACTGTTAAAGAGAGAGTGATCAGAGAGACTGCTCTAAAATGTTTGGCAAATGAAACTTGTTTAAGCACAATATTTCAATATAGCAAACACAAAGTAATAATTCTATGGTAGTAACAATAGTTTGTGTGCTGCAAAGCAACATACTGTTAGAATGTAGCATTACGTCTGCAAAATCGGAACTTCAATGCAATGAGAATTGAGTAATACATCTACTTCTGATTTTCATAAGTATAGAAGGGTAGTAGAAATGAGACAATGCTGAGAACAGCATAGAAAAGTTAATGTAGGATTAAACCCTGAAAATCACATACCAAGGTTTGCTCTGCTACTTCTGGCTCTTGTTATGCTTAGACAAGACTTCCTGCTATCTGAGAAAAAAAGTTCTAGCTAAATATAGTGAGATGAACTCAACATGGGGGTAATGGTTTGAACAAGTCAGTCTCATTCAAAAGGCAGCTGTTCAGATACCTGTTGTATATTCCACAATAAATTGTGAGCATCTTAAGATCCTAGCTAATGTAATTCTGTACAGCCTTGTTTCTTTTTGCCTTTCAGTGTGGAATTTTAACCTTTCTTTGTGGTAGATCTCATCTTTGCTCCTACCCAATGCACATGGCATGCAGTGTGGCCTCCCCTTCAATATTTACTTTAGTTTTAATGCCTGACTTGCTGCTAAGGGCTTCATCAACCAATCCATTTAGCTTATTATTGAAAGAAGAACTGATCCTTAAAAATGCCTGCACTGAAACATTTGTCATTCCCAGGACAATCTTGTTATCTTTTGTTACTGTATGTTAAAACTTGGTGAGCACTTGATAAAACTTATATATGTATTTTTCCTCTTCTTAACAGTTGACTTCTTTAGCTTGACCATTATTATACTAGCAACCCATAGTTATAAGCTCCAGCACTAGTTGTTCATTTTAATCTGCTCTAGTGGGTTTAATAATACCTGTTATCCTGACACTGCATGCTGCTTCTAGGTCTGGGAATTCTCTCCTTCAAAAGTGTGCAAGCAGGTCATGATATTGAACTGCTTCCTTATAAAGCCAATGAGTGAAGGAGATGAAAGAAACCGTTCACAAAATAAATTTTGCTGTCACTCTGCAGTGTTGGGGATTTTTGCCTTAAATAGGTTTCTCGCTTTCTTGCACATAAGTGTAAGCAAAATAATTTATCATGGTCACCAAAAGATCTGCAAAGAGCAAACAGACTTTCAAGTCTCTCAGGTAGAAAGAAAAATATAGTTGGGGATTTTTTTATTTTATCTTTATAAATGTTCCCAGACAAGATCATGTCCATCTTAAAGCCTTTTCCTCATGAGGGGAACTGGAGGGGCAGGCACTGATCTCTTCTCTCTAGTGACCACTGATAGGACCCAAGGCAACAGCATGAAGCTGTGTCAGGGGACATTTAGGTTGGATACTAAGAAAAGGTTTTTCACCTGGAGGGGTCATTGGAACAAAATTCCCAGGGAAGTCATCATGAAAAGGGAGATGGCTTAGACCAACCCTTCAAAAGGGGAAAATCTTTTGACCCTTAGTATTTTATTTGTCTGTCAGAGTCCCAGGTAAATCAAACCCCTTTGTGGCCTGACCAGTCTACAGGCATCCCGTGCACAGGGGGACCTGCACCCATAGATTCACTGAACTGGAGGGTGTGTTCAGATATTTCCCTCTAGGAGGGACTTTCACCAAACAGATGGGGAGATCTCTCAGTAGATCTGCCCAAAGTGTTATTNTTGTGGATGGATGGCTGACTGGTCAAAAAATCCCACCCAGTCCCTGCATAGATGATTGATCAATGATATATCCATATCACTGCATTCTTCCCGCTGCAGTTGTTTATCTGTGTTTAGGCAACTTTTGTGACCTTATGTTATCTGGGAAACTACAGCTGTGGTCTCCTTTCTTATCCACTCTGGGAAAAGCAGCCAATCCTTCCTCTGTAAGTCTTAACTTCTGTCATTCATCCACTACTCCATAGAAGTGGTCACAGCATCAAGTCTGACAAAGATCAAGAAGCATTTGGACAATGCTCTCAGGTATGTGGCGTGACTCTTGGGCCTGCCCTGTGCAGGGCCAGGAGCTGGACTTCTATGATCTTTGTGGGTCCCTTCCAACTCAGGACATTCTCTGATTATGATTTCCGTGTGGTTATGGCAGCTGTGAAACAGCTGCTCTACAATGACAGAACTGTCGTGCATACTGACAAGGTACAATCAACCCAGTGAGATTAGGAGAGGAACACAGAAGACATGGGTAATGGCGGTCATGCTGACATTCATGAAGAAGTTCATACATCAGACAAGTTTATGAAAAGCAGTATCTAAATAGTAACTACACCTGGCCGCACTCACAGTTAAATCTTCCAGCTTGCCTCTAACTACCTAAGCTACTATTACTATGCTTCCTATGCTAACCTACCTACCTCTAGAAGATTATATGTCCATCTTACATAGACAATATGCCTGTCTGTCTCTCTATGCAAGCAGCAGCTATATAACACAACCATAACATTTACATTAATCACCCAATGACTTGAGGGTTAACTCTTCTGTCCAACCACAGATGTCAGGTCGTGTCCACAAGACATGCCCTGCTAACAACCTCTCTGTCAAACGTGCTCTGATCACAAAGGTGCCTTGTTCCTTGCAACCCACACATGGGCACATAGGCATGAATCTAGTTGCATTGGTCTTGCCCTGTGCCTTAAAAACGTTCAATGCTGAAGAAGAGAAGCTCACTACTTTCAGCTCAGTGCTGTGCCTGAACAATTTAGAGTTTTGAGGTTGATAGGGTTGTGCGGCTGGTAGCTGGGGATCTCTGTATCTCAGTGTATTTATCAGTAGAGTAATAACACCTTCAGTGATCCTGCCAATTCACTATCCACTATTAATATTTCATTGTGCACATTTTGCAACACTGCATGCATGGACTGCATGTTTCTGCTGGAATTCTGTGAACCGTATTTGATTTCACCATCTCACTGCAAAACTGCCATTAAATGGTTGTAGTATAAAGTATAGTGGTGAAATCTGGCTGTTGTATTATATGCATATTCAAAAAGGTACAGTTTTACTTGAAGTTGTCAGATATCTTTATTTACATTTATTTTTCTTGCCTATCTTGTGAACCAAGGCGAAGGGGTAAATGTGAAATAGAATATGCAGAAGTATGAGGGGCTTTTTGGAAAATCAGAGTACAAAAAATTAGTACCACAGAAAATGGCCTTTTAAAATTATATTAACAAGCTCAAATAACAATGGATATTTATTTAATTATTTTTTTATTATAGAAATCCTCTTTTATTCTACTAAAATGATATAGGGTGCTTTTACCTTAGAGGTTTTTGCTTTTCATGCATATTTTCAAAATTTCATATATATTCTCAACATTTCATGCATATTTTCAAAATTTCATATTTTCAAAATTGTCCGATTCTTTTATGAAGGTATAAATGATATTATTATTTCAGTTTGGTTTTAATTTCTTCTCTTTGATATTGAAATAGTTTGATTGAAGTATATTTTAAATGAGCAAAGATAGGCAGGCCTACTGATCTAGCTGATCCATGCCAGAAAACTGACTTTATAGCTGAATTTACATTTTGGCATTCGATATTATGGAAATTTGGACAATGTTGGTATCATTTTCATGAACTTCCTTATGAAAATTTACACAGTTTGTGGTGATTTTTCATGTTTTCAGGGGAATGAAACTGCAGCTTTATGCTTTTTCATATATACTGAGAAAAGCATGCATTTGATTTTTACTTTCTCCTTTTATTCAGCACATCTGGCTTCAACTCCAGTTCAGACTGGAAACTCTAGTAGAGCAGTGACTGTTTCTATATATCCACTTCTCTCTTTTGTAGCACAGCAAAACCTCAGTGCACTGTAAATGTGCACCTATACACCATAAAGCCTGGTTTAACTATGGCAGTACATACAATGAGGACATATTGCCTCACTGGAATGTTTCATTATCTCCTTTGGTTGAGCTCACTAGCTTAATGACTAAAAGGCCTGTGACACTGATCCATACTGGTACTGTTTTCCAAAATATCTTTATTACTTTACCATTCTCAGCCTAAAATGATATATACAACTAAATTGATGGAGTAAGAAATATAATGTTATCATTACTTTTTGGAACTAACAGTCTTTAAAGTTGAATTGCTATAAAAGAAGGATAAATATAAGCAATTTTATGTCCATAAAAGCTAGTTAATAAATTAGCTATTCAATAAATCAGCAATGCTGCAATTCAAGAAAAAAAAAATAAGGAACCTATTAAAATAATATCCATAGAATATACTGAAAGCTAATAGTGTCCTTGCCAATGTCTCATGGCATATTATTTATAATGTCATGTTGCATCCTAGATTTATTGAAGTAGCATTTTATGCAATCATTGCAATCTGCAAAGACTTCTTCAGAGATTGACTTAGAGCAATGAAATAACATCTTCACTTCCATTTTCTGCTCATGTTTTAGATAGATGTGTATACATCCCTGTGAAGCTCAGCGAATTGCAAGCTAACATGAAAAACTGCTGCAAGACTTGCCTTATTGTGCCTTTTAAAGTTCCAAAGTCTCCTCCTTGACACCCAGAAAAATTCTGGCTGTGTTTGTGTTAGTCAAAACTTAAGCAGATGTTGTTTTCTGTACTAGGGCCAAGGATTATACTTCCAGTATACTCCCAGGCAAACACTCGTCAGAGGTAGTTAACAAATTTAAGCAGAAGCAGAACTTCTTAATCAGATATTTGCCAAATAGAAAATCTGTTGGGGATGAGATGTTGGACCGTGTATTTATTTGCAATTGTTATTTGAAGTAAATTGTTATATGAAAGTAAAATTTGCTTAGAATCTGCTTAAAACAAACTCAGCTAGCTAGCTGCAGAAAAATCCAATCAGTGTAAGACTGGAAAAGTTAGCTGTTTCATTAAATTGTCTTGGTCACTCTGGAAATTATGTGCGTCACTTGCAATGAAATGAAAATAAATGCACTATCAGCAATTGTATCTGTGTTAATTAAAATATTAGAGAAAGACTGTGTAACTGTAATGAGACATATGCAATGAAATCATTCTATCTGCCCAAAATCTAGACAAATCAATTCGTGGAAGACAATCAAAATGAAAAATGAAGAGGTTTGTAGTGTTCGCGGATTATTATACTGTGATTCTTTCAGAGGTTTTAACAACTGATGAATAAAAACAACAAAAAAATTGGCTCTGCTTGGAAGCACACAGACTACCACTTTGACTTTTTGTACACCAAATAAATGGGGATGCTGGTGTAGATATCCACTTTGGTGACACCTTAAACTATCTGTGGTCTAGATACAGTATCAATATATTTCTGTAGTACCTCTAATAGTGTGATTATGAATCTGCAAGTACTTAGCCTATAGCCCAAAGCTTATAAATTTGTGAAGTGCTGTTCCATGCTACAGGACAAGAAGGGAAGAGAGGCAGATTTATTTCCTTAGATGATTTCTACTCAATAAAAGTATATTTTCACCACTTCATGCCACAGCCATGTTCATAATTACTATTCATTCTTCCAGAAAGGCCTCTTTGCTTTTCCAGAAACTTGTGCTGGTCTGTGCGGCCTTGTGCATTATGCCTCTCATTTCTTGCTCCAGCAAAAGGTGTGGAACTGCTTTATGACCTAGAGCTGCATCAGGTATTTCTGTCCTAAAGTACATTATACAGGAAGAAAGAGAGAGGCAGAAGGCATAAACATATGTAAATTGAACTTAGTCTCCACAGTGAATCAGGATCAAGAATCATTCTTAGACAGATGCATGTTTTCCTTGGGAGTTTTGGCTCATTCAATAAAACTTTGGCAGCATAATAAAAACTGAAAATGAATTATGACAGCAGAAAATATTTGGGGTATGATCTTTGCCATCTACAATAATAATTCTGAAAAGTGTATTTATTCAGTCAGATGAGGGACCTATACTGTAGGCATTATTGTCATTCAGAATTAGGAATGACAGCATAGAGTTTGGTTTCTTTCCAGAGGCAAGGTCAGACCAAGCAAAAGTATCTTACTACTTTAAATTTACTACTAAGTAAAGTAAATCTTACTTCCGTTTAGTTTTAATGGAAATAAAATTTCCAGCTTACTTCCATTTAAGATGGAAATATCTTACATCCATATATGTGGATCTTAGTAAAGTTCACAGAGCTCCTCTTCATTGTACAAGGACTAATGTTTCTAAAAGGTCTCCATGTAAAGACACAATGTATATTGTTGCAATTTATGGAACTAATTCAGGCATACAGAGTTGCCAAAAAACTTTGAAAGATGATCAGAAGAGTTATACTTCTTATACCTTAGGAAAGTGACAGGATATAGACAGACTTGCCACCATAACCAGTCATCTTGTAAAAAAGATCTCCTCAGTGGATTCCATTGTGGAAAAGGATACAGTTATAATTTTATTTGTATACTGAAAGGCAAAGAATGACTTTGCAGTGATATATAAGCTGCTTTTAAATCCTGAGGTGAGAAGGAGTAAGCAGTATATTCCTATGTCTGAATAGCAGACACAACATGAGCTATAAAAGGCCTCTGGAACTGAAAATGATCACCGAAAGAAAGAAATCAGAGAGAGGATTCAGCAACGTAATGATAAAGAAATTGGTGAAAAATAGATGCCTTTTTTATTGTTTCATAAAAACACAATGCCTCCCCTATCCATCTGTCTCACTAACAGTGCAGGTGAGCCTTTGCCTCTGGAAAGACATGATAAGAAATCTGCCTCACCTTGACCCAACACTGGGAGGGTCTGGCTCTACCCCAGGCTTTTCTCTGGCAGTGTTGCAATGCTGCCTTTCTTTCACCCAGAGCAGTAGTGATCAGTCATCTCACAGTGCCAGTCTGAATCTGTGCAGGGAGAGAAAGCCATAGCAGTGTCTCTGCGGTCTCAGCGTGGCTCTCCCACTAACAGATGGCTGGTGGTGCAGCCCTCCAGTGGTCAGCTACTTGGTACATCTCTGCAATGACTGGATCAAAATCCCATTTCTGTGACATTTATAATGGAACTGCATGGCATTCCATGCATGCGCTCCATTGTCTCTATGTATTTCATGTCCAGTACCAAAACAGACTTGTTCAATGGCATCCAAATTAAAGCAACCGGCATTTCCTTTGGTTGATGTTACCAGTTAGTAGTCATTTCACAAAAGGTTGCCATGGTTATTTTGGTTGAGGGTAAAACCCCTTGATTATAGAGACAAATTGCTGCAGATGTTAAATGTCTACTTTTTGACAAAGCAGTTCTGCTAAAAAATTTTGCAAGTGTAACCCAGAAGAAGAAATTCAGTCTTTACAATTTGTTATAACAGTTGTGGGAGAACTGAAAACAAGTTAGTGGAAGCTGTCAGGCAGAAGTGCCATGTCTGCCAAGAAAGCCAAGAGCTTGGAATACCTTCATTCTTCTCTAGGAGACACTCAAACTAAAATGTGCTCTTTTAATCCATTTTGTCAGTTGAAGTAAGTTTACACATTAAGTAATAATGAATGTTTGATCTGTTTTTAGGATTGGTTTGGGGTTTTTTATTGATCTTTTGTTTTGTTTATTTCTAGAAATCAGCTAGTGCTGGCTTCTTGGAGGAAAAAGTGGGAGAAAGAAAGCTTCTACAAACAGTACTATAATGAAAGCTGCTTATGAATGAGATCCAAGAATCAATTGAATCTATGAAGATTGGAGACTCAATCCAATGAACACATCAGAACCATGCTTTTGACAGGAGATGGAGCAGTTAGTGCTCCCTAAAATAATACGCAAGATGAATGAGCAGGTCAGTGCAGTAAATCTGCATGGTATGTCAGAGGTTAGCCATGTGGACTTACAGATTTGCCACACTGCAAAAGTGGAAGGATAGGTAAAGTGAACAGAAGGGCAGCGTATGACATGGAGACAGAGTTTGGAAGAGAGCTGGAGGTCAAAAAAACTCCAGGGAATAGGGAATAGGCTGTCTAGAAGTGTCAGGTCTTTCCTCAAGTGTCCTGTTTTTCATGCTGATGACCTGTCTGTAGGTCAGGATTAAAATGTTCACACTGTGCTCATGAGGAGGGATGTGCCAGAGAGCTGATCTATGGCAAGCCAAGCTCACTTGGAAAAAATCTCTGCTGAAGTTTGTGCCAGAATTATATGTAAATGTGTGAATGACTGGAAAGTCTAGACCTAAGACCAAGATCAAATATGTGCTAAGTGATAAACCTGGAGTTTCCTGAACACATATTTGAAAAATCTGGTGGAATTCCAACTGTTAGTTTTAATGACTGTGGACTTGGTGTGCATTTTTGGGAAACAACAATAACAAAAATGGAACAAGTCCTAGATAGCTTCTGCAAGCAGCTATGATAATAATCCTTCCCGTGAATGGACTAAGTTCCATCTTAGAACATTTGAGGATTTTGCCTCTCTATCCAAAATGAAAGTGGACTTCTTTGGCAATCAGATACCTTCTGCTGTTTTACAACATAAAACATAGGTATGCATCATTGACTGATGCATATTGTCTATCTGTTGTCTTCAGTGATATATAGACTGGTGGGATTGGGATAGACTGCAAGTCTCAGAATATCCTGTTACTGTATTTTACAGCATTATTTTGGACTACTCTAATTTAGCATCTTGTTTTATGAAACAGGTTTAGAAGCATTGAAGCTGTATTTTATTGATCATTATCCCATATTTAATCCCCAGGGAAGAAGTCCTACACAGTTTTCTATTATTCTCATGAAGATTTGCACTTTTTCTTGTTTGTTTTCCTGATGTTTTTATTCTTTCATGCATTTCATTTTCTTTTATACCTGATTTTTCTCTTCTCAGGTGTCAACATAAGTTCCCAACTTCTTGTCTTAATAGAACTCTCCATAATCATGTCAGATCTAAAAATCTCTAGTTTCAACACTCACAGTGTCTGCCTCCCTAGGGTAGCTCCTACTGTGAACACAGTTCAGTTATAAATACCAAAATCTCCTTCATATTCCTGATACTTAAACCATCTGATCATTCTTTAACACTTTCACTGTTTGTTTAGTTACAAGAGAATATCACTGACTCTCACCTAAATGTCTGTCTAAGAATAGTCAGCCTGTATTTAGTTAACTAGGAACATTGAAATATTTTTGGTAAGAATATTAGGGAAAAAATATGGTAGTGAGGTGAAAAGAAAATGTTAGTTATCCCTCTGCCCCACTCCTCACCCTCCCCACTACCCTGTCCTTGGAAAAAAAAGTCAGTGAAGCAGACAGAGACCAGTATTCAAGGATATCATATGGCAAGTATGAAATAAAACATTTTGAAAAATGCAGGAGGAACAGAAAGAGCAGGACTGAAGGTTAAAACCAACATCAAAAACAGGCAGATTCATTTGAGGAACCATAGGCCTTTTACCCTATGGTAGAAGGAAGCCCAGGATGGAAATATTTCTGCCAGGAACGAGAGCACCTATTTCTGAAAAGCAATGAAGAATTCACTCTTTGTAATAAATTACAAGTCTAATGTTCTTCCAAGGCTCCTATTTAATTAGAACAAGGCAGACAATTCCCAGACGGAGATTCAGATGATCTTCAGTGATATTGTTTGATTAACCCTTCAAAGGAGTGCTGAGAGAAGTACAAATCAGGATTTTCATGCCTGATTGACAATGCTAACTGGAAGCTACTTGCCATTCTCAAAGTACTCCATGTAAGAGACATCTGTACCATCATTCCCTCTGCAAGTGATGGGAAAGTATGCAGATTATCTCTGCAGAAATCCAATTTATAGATTTCTCATGCTCCTTGATGTACCTTCTGTGTGATCTTTATACTTCATAATGCTGGTGAAAATGAATCAGGCTTCACTGGGTTTGAATTTGTACAGTGAAGAATATGAGTTTATTTTCTTTCCTTTGCATGAGTCTCCTAAACATAATGTAGAATCCCCCTCTGTGGTGTTGTGTTTGTCTACCTTTTCATAGTGGTTTGTTCCACCCTGTTCTGTAATATAACATTCTGTTAAATGTATACACCCCTTATTACGTAAATCCCCGANCTCTTCCTCAGACAGCAGTCTCCAGAAGTCAAATTACATTCATTTTTTACTAATTGCATTTTTAAGTTTAGCACCCTAATATGCCCTATTGTCTATTGTCTCTTAACTCTGCCAAAAGCTACAAATACCAGTTCCTGTAACGTATGACATATAACAGGCTCATATAACGTATGAGCCTGTTAATTAGGCTCAGTTGTTCAGCTTTAGTTTTCCATTTTGAAGCCATTTGAAAAATGCTAATTGTAACACAGCAGGTAAATAATAATCTGAAACACTATTTCATAGCAATTACAAGGAGACCATGGTAAATGTGTGAGTTACAAATGAATTTAAAAAGCATAGTGTGCTTAATGACTTCTTATACATATTACAAATCTGGACCATTCCTGATAGTTAAACATTCATTAGTTTTAGTACAAGTTGTACAGCAAAAGAGTGCATTTTGATGAGAAGAAATGGAGATCTGCAGTGTTACTGTATCTTCCAGCTCCACACATACAAGACAGGATAAGAAAACGTCCTTGATATAAGAAGATGGAAATATTTTGCTCCTGATACTCACTGTTGTCTGACACTGTGCAAGCACAGGTGTGACAAGAGCTCACAGGAGACCCACTGGAACAAAGCAATCATACCCATAGGCTTGGCCAACTGATGACAGTTCTAGCCATGCATTAGGAAATAGCAAAATGACTCAATATTTCCATCTATTGGAGTACTGACAGCTGTTGTGGCAAAGTGCTGCTTTAAGAGCTGCGTAGTAGCACTGTTTGCCACTTGCTATACTAAATACAGTAAGCAGAGCATTCAGAAATAGCTCTGCCCTTCTTAAAACTGGGCATTAAATTTGAGGGGTTTTAATTAGTTGTAAACTGAAATTTTATGAGTTTTGGTTTGGGGTTTTTTTTCACTTTGCCATCAAACTTCTGCCCAAGCTCACAGGTGTTTTTGCCAAGAGACTGTTTTAAGGGAAACTGACACAGCTGGGATACTTTGGGTAACCACAACAATTTAAACTATCTTTTATTACAAACTAGCCTTGAACCTGAACCTACATTCTTCCAAGATAAGCTGATACCACCACAGATCTCAGCATAACAGAACAGCATGTCCTGGGGAAAAAAAAAAAGAAAAAAGATATCTGTAGCATGCAGACATTTCCTCAAGTTCATTAATAAAAAAAAAAGGCACCATAAGGCAGTAGAAATACTAAAAACAAACACACACACAAAATAAGAAAACTTCCTAAGAGGCATTATGTAAACTAAATACCAGCTTTTGCTGAAGGACTAAATTTTGACTAGCTTGGTCCCTTTGTCTATCAGGATTGTTTATGGTATGTTACTGACTATTTCCTGTAGCTACCAAATTTTCATAATTCCTACTATATTTTATGATGCTTTTGGTGAGTATAAATGTCATTTGCCAGAGAGTCCAGGCATGAAAATAAAAAAATCTCAGCCCTAGAACATCTTTCAATATATAGTTGGCTGGCTGAGGCCTAACAGGACCAAGAGGGAAACATTCAGAAAGATGTGACCAAGGAGTATAAAGGGGTTTTTTTGGGAGGGGGTCACCTCCATATGCCCAAATTAAAAGCAACACCTCTGACATTACCCATGTGCAAGAGTGAAATATCACTCAACCACATTAACAAAACTTATGGAAATTACATTTCATTTGTAATTTCTGAATTTGGAAAGTAGGGTTGGAAGGTTTTGAAGGGTTTTTTTTATTTCCTCAAGATCTAGAGTGTAACATTTCCAAATTTCACTATTTATTCCCTCTTTACTCCTCTATATCAGGTTAGCATTAATACATTTTCCCTAATTATCTATATTTACACATCCTTTTGAATTTCTCTGAAACAGATTCTCACTGTTCCTTGGGATGTGGATCTTTTGGAGATGGCTTCTTTGAGCCCATATCCCTAATATGCCTCCTGCCTTGCAATACCCAGCAAAGCAAAACTTCCTATGTGTATTGATTATTTTTTGTCTACCAACAGATACAAAGTGAAAGGTAATTTATTTACGCTTCTTGAAAAGGTTTCTTGGTAAATAAGGAGTTGTAGTTCATATAACTGCAATACCGAGCAACACACAAACTGCTCATAGTCACATTATCAAAGGCTGTTGGCATTACTGAACTGAAAACAGATACTCTGACCTCATCCCTGATGGTTTGACACATTTTGCCATATGTAGTCATTTAAAATCCAAACAGAGGCCTGGTACAAGACCTTTCCATGTCTGCTCAGTTTCACCCACTGCTCTGCACATTGGTATGTTCATTTAGGATTCCTGATGTAATTCATCCCCCATTCCCCTCACTTTTCTGAACATCAGCCCCTTAGCACCCCTATAGCAGAAACTGTGAATGTGTAAGTGGAAATACATTAAACTATTCCTTCCTTTCCCTTTCTTTGCCATAGTATTGGTAGTAAGATGCTAGTATAGATCAATGTTACAGCTTTCCCCAGAGGATGTTGCCCTCATCTAATCCTTCCATTAGAAAATATGTTTGAAGATCAGATCCTGTTTGTTAAACCTGTTTCTTCAGTAGTAAAATAATAAAAATGTAATAAGCATGTTTTAAGAAAAAAATATTGAAAACATTCTTAAAATTGAAAATTCTGAGAGGAAATATCATGAAACAGGAGTTGCACAAATGTAATAGGGCAGAGAGAATAGAAGAGAAGTATATAATAAAAAGCGGCAGCATTTTTCCCCTCTCCCCTGCAAATCACAGAGCAACTAAAAGGAAGCAACAGAGCCTGAAAATCACAGGGCAAGCGTATGAAAAATGGAAACAGACAGAGGAAATTAATAATTTCCTGTACAACCAGAACAATGTTTTCAAGATAAACAATAGGTTTATAAATGAAAATAATGAAAGGAGATAAAGTTTCTAGAGACTATTCTTTCTTCTTGAAATGCTAAAGAGCCCAAATTCTCTGTATGTTCTGAAAGAAAGCATTTGAGGAAAGATTTTTGATTAGGCTAAATTTAGCAAATGTATTTCCTTGGGTTTTTTTTATACAAACAAGTATGACTTATACAATCAAGTGTGAAATGTATAACAATATTTAGCCCAGAAAATACATCATAATAACAGCTTTTTGTGTGGATATTAGGAATGGACAGCTAGACTGCATAAAATTATGTGTTCTTCCTTATGATTATTAAGTTATTTGCATTAAATAGCAAGTTAAGGATACATTATATTAAATTATCCAGGACATTATGAACACATGAATAAAACATGCTTTTGGTAATATAGAGGATAGTAATACTTTCGGCATGTGAGTGTCTCTAGCATTTAATGTAGAGAAAAATACAGTCCAAGGAGCAGAACACAGCATGGGCCAGCATACAAGTGCTATCACACCGCTCACATTGGTGGCCCTGATTTACATAAAGTTTGGAATGAAACACTCACTTTTTCCATTAAGAGTCACCAAGTAAAACAGATATAGCTACTGAGTGATGTAGTGTAAGACAGCTATCTGTGGCCCTTTAATCTCCTGCAGTTTGTGAGCAGCTCCAGAGCAGCTCACATTGCAGGGCCAAGTCATACAAAAATGACATTGTGATTTTGGTGTTTAAAAATCACCAAGCAGGACAAATTCTCAGCTTTGGGAGCAGCTGAGCCAAGCACAGATTAATGAGTCCAATATCAGTAGCTTCCTTGATGCCCAAAGGAACCTCCAAGCATACATTGCAGAACTCACGAAAGACATATGTCTTGCATATATACCTTTGATTTTAGGGTCACAGTAAATGGATAGCACAGTAGCAGACAGACTCAGGTCAGTGGGACAGAGACTCAAGGCAGACAATTTGTTCGAGTTTCAGATTTTGATTCTCTAGCACTACTGGAAAACTGACGGTCCAAGCTTGTTATTCAAGAAATAAGCACCCATTCAGTATCAGCTAAAATCAGTGCTTTTTCTTCTTGCTAGGACTGTATTGGAGACAAGACTGCAACTAGTGCATAAGAGGATGAGAAGTATAAGGTTGCTTTTTCTGTGCCATTGTACTTCCCTACTTTTGAATGTTAACTTATTTTGATGACTACTAAATTTTTAAAAACAGTTGCAAATTAATTTCCTGGCCAGAGCAAAATGTGAGATCATTCATATAGACTATAGAACCTCCTACTACGTAATGCTTGACAAGCAAGATATGATGAGTTTCTTTTGCTTCATTTCTCCTACTATTTTGATATGAAAATGAGGGAAGGATGTGATGTGTTTGCAATTTATATGTGAGAAAATAAGGGGAGGTGTTGAAATTTTTCTACTTAATTACAAATCATAGGCTGACATAATACTGAATGTTTGTCTATTGCAGATTTAATTTTTTAAAACAAATTTAAAATAATTTCATTTTAAAAGGAATTAAAAATATAGAAAGAAAGAATATATAGACAATTTTCTGTTTGCTGAGAATCTAAGGGATATCATCTGTCCCTTATACTGATTACAATGTAATTACACTGTGCCTTCATTGTCAAAGCTTGTGCTGGCCCTAAACTCATCCTGTCTGTAATAATTTATTCTTAATGTGCATGTAAAACTAGAAGAAGTTGGTAATAGGACCAAACAGTCTGTCTGAAAGAATATCGTGAATTTTAAGCTAGATCACTACTCAGTCACAGCAGCTGTCTGAGTTTACTTCATAGACAAGCCTTAGTGGTTTTTTGTGGAATACCTTAGCCACTAGAGGCCTTTACTGAAGCAACTGAAAAAAATTCTAGATTTTTGCACTATTTATTTCACATTCAGCTCTGAGGGTGTTTGGACAGCATCAGTGGTGGAAGCCATTGCAAGTCAATGAGACACTTCGGGGGTTCATTAAGTTAATAATTCTGTTTAATATAGTTATGTAATGGAGAGATGACACAAATACTTTGCACAAACAGAACAATGTGCAGGGGTTACAATTATCTGGCTTACTAATTAAACCTCCCATTTGGCCTCTTTGTGACAAGTTTAATTTTATAAACTCATCATGCATGTCATTCCATGAGTCATGGAGTAGTTAAACTAGAAGACTATACATAAATTTCATCTCCTATTTGAGAACTTTACTCGGATTTTCCTGTATGTTTGGGGGTTTGGTTTTGTTTGCTGAAAATGCTCTGAAACAGTGGTTATCTATTAAACTACAACCCAGTAGAACTCTGAGTGCTTGATTGTAAGGCCATTAAAATCAGTAGAAATTTTTTGTGGATGTCATGGTTTAAGAGATTACAACAGTAATGTCAGTAAAAAACCAGTAAAAAACACCAGACAACTGAGACTATGAAGGCTAAATGGATTTGGATACCAAATCAGCAAATATGCAGTTGTTTGAAGTCCCTAATTTCTCTGTTCGATGGGAGAGTCAGTGCCATGCAAGAGGCAAATCAAAGGGCAGTTATTGTTTCCATCAGCTGCTCAAAGAAACTAGAGCTAATATGTGGTTCAAGTGTGTTCAGGTTTAGGGACACAAAACTCTTAAAGAGAAATATGAGTGTTACAAATCTTCTGATCTATCTAGCAGGGTCAGTCAAATATTTTCTAAGATAGAGAACTTGAATCACAATGTTCAAACTCATCCCTGCCTTTAGTTTTAAATACATAACTTTTAGACATTCTATTCTTAAACTTTAAAAAGTATGGTTTGGAAACAATCAAACTAGTTTTCAGTCCTGTGCAGACATGACCTCTATAGTACAAATTACTTTTTTAGTCTTTACATGCTAAGTATGTTTACAAAGACTGCAAAAAACCACTATCTCAGCAAGTGTGTCTGAACTCAGTACTCTTACATTTTCATTAAGGTTCATGTCTTTTTTAATAGACACTGACTCATTAGAAGTTAAGTTCTATCTACCCATGATCCATTATGACCTACTGCAAACTCATGTTATCTGTGTAGTTAAGCTGTCCTCATAATGCCTGGAATTGACAAAGAATTGTGGTCAACATGAGAATTTCTTTGTAATCATTTCTGTGCTGTAAATTTTTAGCTGAGTATCAGACATGAAACTTCAGATGTGCACTTGAATATGCTATGCATAATGACAGTTCCTAAAAAATTATAACTGTTATTTATTAAAAATTGTTCTGCTTATCTAAGTAAGCAGACTAAATTTGGAGGTATATACAACTGCTTAACAAATTCACCTAAATGAATATTCAGTATAGACTTGACATCTATTTCTTTATATTGACTATATGGTTACTGTAAACAGAAAAGTGACAGAATTTTTCGCCAATAGAAAACTTATTCATATGGGATAGCCAAGTACAATTTGCATCACTTTAAAGCTGGTGATGTAAAAAACATTTGTCTTATCATCAATATGTAGTAGATAAAAGTATTTTCCTACAAATTTGAAAAATTATTCTTAGAAATCTCTTTTATGTGGTTAATGTTGTATAACATCTTACCCATGTAACAAAACACAAAATAAGGATTAAATGGTCATTCTATGTCTTCACAGTATTATCTACATTCATCTTGCAGAATATTCCCAACTAACCTAATTATAATTTTTGAGCATGAATTTATATATGGGCACTTTAGGTTTAAAATGCAAAATTGAACCTCTCCTAACTCGGATCACATAGATTGTGTGGAATCACAGAATTCAAATCTCTAAGACACAATCTGTTCTGTAGCATTAATACTCAATAAAAACCTTGCGGTACATACATGAAAGCCAGTACTCTTTGGTCTGCATGGTGATGTAAATCGTGACTCACCCTCACCTGCAATATTACAGTCAGAAAATAAAAGTGAGAGATGTTAGAACAGTGTTAAAGTCTACCTGAAATTTGGTAAAACCTTTGATACTGTCTCCCACAGAATCCTGCTGGAGCAGCTGGAAAACCATGGCTTGGACAGGCACAGTATAATTCAGTTATACTTTGCTCAGTTAAAACTTGTCCAGATGACTAGGTCCAGAGAGTGCCAGCGAATCAAATTACATTCAGCTGGCAGTCAGTCACAAGTGGGGTTCCCCAAGGCTGAGTAGTGGGGCCAGTCATGCTTAATATCTTTATCAATAATTTGGATGAGGAGATCAAGTGCACTGTCAGTCAGTTTGCAAGTTGGGCAGGTATGTTGATCTGCTGGAGGGCAGGAAGGCTCTTCAGAGGGATCTGGACAGACTGGATCACTATGCCAAGGTCAGTGGTATGAGGTTCAACAAGGCAACGTGCTGGGTACTGCCCTTGTTTCACAACAACCCCATGCAGCTCTACAGGCTTGGAGCAGAGTGGCTGAAAAGCTGCCCAATGGAAAACGATCTGGAGGCACTGGTTGACAGCCAGATGAACACGTGTGCCCAGGTGGCCAAGAAGGCAAACGACATCCTGATCTGTATCAAAAATCGTGTGTCTAGGACTAGGGAAGTGATTGTCCTTCTGTACTCAATACAGGTGAGGCCCCACATCAAATATTGTGTCCCATTTTGGGCCCCTCACTATAAGAAAGACTTTGAGGTGCTGGAGCACGTCCAGAGCTGGTGAAGGGTCTAGAGAGTGAGTCATATGAGGAGTGGCTGAGGGATCTGGGATTGTTTAGCCTGGAGAAAAGGAGACCCAGGGGAGACCTTATCACTCTCTATAACTGCCTGAAAGGAGTTTGTAGCCGGGTGGGGATAGGCCTCTTTTCCCAGGCAACTAGAGACAGGAAAAGAGGACATAGCCCCAGACCATGCCAGGGAAGGTTCAGGTTGGACATAAGGAAGAATTTTTTCACTGAAAGGATGGTTAAGCAGTGGAAAAGGCTGCTCAAGGAGGTTGTGGAGTCAGCATCCCTAAAAGTGTACAAGAAACAACTGGATATGGCACATAGTGCTGTGGTTCAGTTGCCATGGTCAAGTCCAAATGTTGGACTTGACGATCTCAGAGGTCTTTTCCAGCCTTAATGATTCTATGATTCTGTGATAAATACAGAAAGGTTTGATAATTTGATTTTAAAAGGGTTTAATAGAACTGTATTTATTGTTCTGAATTATACTCCAGCCCAATATTCCTTAAGTACAAAAAAGTGTAAAACTCTTTTTCGCTTTGCATAATTTTGATAAGACTTTTCAAGAAAAATTAGACTTGACATTGTTTCTCCTATGAAAAGTAAATATACACCACTCTGATAGAAACCTGATAAACAAAGGATGCTGTAAGAGGGGCTCATGCTTAAGGTCTGTACTATATAGTTGTTATTAACACCTGCCAAGAGTGAATTACTCTTGGCACACACCAAATACTAAATTTTAATTTTCTTTTTATTTTCAGTTCTATAGTGTCTCTATACCTTTTGGTTAGACACTACTGAAATGACTGCTATGAATGCACCAAAAAAAGCAATTGTCTGGAGTGAGGAAGTTGTAAGATACTTTATCTTACACTATGAAGAAAGATGTGAGTCATTACAATGGCTAACAGGAAAGTGCTCACAGGAAAATTAGCACCATGAGAGTTGTCCTTTAATTTACCAATCAAGATGTGAAAGTAGAAACAGGAGAAGACTTAGGTAAATAGCACACTAATATTTTTTCCAAGCCTACAGTTGCACCTCCCAATAAATATATATTTTTGATACACACAAGAACCTGAAGAAGTCATGTATTCGCCGTCAGAGAATATAATAGATTTTATAACATTTTGTAGATAAAGTATCTTCATAGGTGATTCTGAATAAAGTTGAAAACAATGGAAATAAGAAGGAAGCAGTCAATAAACTAAGGAAATCTTAAAAATATTCAGGGCCTCATGCTTTTTTGATAATATTACACAGGACTATATTAATGCATTTCTATATTATATATATCAGATTTTTATACCTAAAGGGTACACATACAACATACAAACATGCATATAACTGATTATATTACTTGATATATAACAAACCACAAATAAATAATCTGCCATAAATTAATATATGGAGAGAGAGACTGAGATATATATTTATATATATATAGAGAGAGAGATCTATATATAAGTCCTTCATTTATGACATTTTAAATCTTGGCTTTTGTTTTTGTTTGAGCATCTTTGGAACTTTGATCAAAGACTCTTCTTCAGAAAGACTTGCCTCTGTGTAAAATCCCTGTGTCTCGGGATTTTATCGTGTTAGGAGAT
Source organism: Calyptomena viridis (assembly GCA_013390005.1). Classification (NCBI taxonomy): domain Eukaryota; kingdom Metazoa; phylum Chordata; class Aves; order Passeriformes; family Eurylaimidae; genus Calyptomena; species Calyptomena viridis. The sequence goes on from WEIV01030214.1 coordinate 98,995, forward strand.
ACCTTTATATTTTCATAACATGTATGCATTTTTTCTTTGTCAAATGAGGAATATATTTGGCATAATTTTGGAAAATAATTTTTATTAACATTATCACTGGTAATTAGTAACTTGGCACACAAGCAAGACTAAACCAGTGTGCAGTGGACTTTGAAACTGCCAAGACTAAAGTGAGAGACAACAGGCAGACTATTGGCATCAAAATGTTTCAAAATTAAGAACACTTATAGTAATTTTATCTCTTTCCAAGAGACTCTAGTAGCTGAATCCAGAACAACGAGTTTCCACTGAACCTTAATATTTTGGTTCCAGAGAGCTTTGATTTATTATAATACACATAAAGTAAAGGAGGGGAAAGGGAAATTTTAAAAATATTGCAATAGTTCCAAATCTTAGTTGTGTGTTCAGATAAATACATACATGCTTTTCTCATGAGTCTCTGTGCCAAATTTCTACCAGTAGCAGCTTGTTGCCATAAAAAGAACACAATACATGAGAAGATAGTGAATCAGGTGACAGAGTGAACCATGTACATCTGTTTTCTCTGGAGACTGGATTGCCTGTATCAGCTGGGGACAAACAAAGCTGAATATAGTTATCCAATGTTAGTGTCTGCCAAAACCCAACACAATTTGACTAATTCTTTCCTCCTGATATAATTATCTGTTTAGCTGAAGAGTTACCATATTCATTATAATCCTGAACATCTCCTCAATCTATATTAATTATATGGATAATACTATTTAAAACACAGAGCTCACAGAGTCACATCACCAGTCAAGGAAGCACATTAGCCTCAGGCTAATTGCTCAAGTAAATTGTTGGGCTTCTGTATGTATCATTTAGATCATAATTCTGTTAACAACATATATAATTACTAACTTGGCCTAAGTTATCCTTTCATTGTAAGTTCTTACGTGTGCTTAAAAGGGGGAATTTTCTCCCATATGGATAAAGAAAAAGGTTTTATTTATCTTCGGGTATCTGTAATTGGAACAGTCATTCCCTCAGCAGTGTCTGTGCTTTTCGCGTCATGAAAGGGAGGCATGATAAGAATGAAAGCGGAAACACGTAGGAGCACAATTTAATGGGATCTTGCTTCATAAACCATTTGTAAATTAAGCAGCAAATATATTCTACTGCATAAGACAGGATAAATGGCAAGCTATAAGGCAGTTGCAATGCAAAAACACAAAGCCAATTATATCTGTTATAATTGATAGAACAATAAACACAGAAAAATGTGGATAATTTAGTTGATTTTGTTGACAACCAACAAAAGCCGCTAAGTTCATGAATTTCAGCCTTGTAGGGAGGATTAATCTAGATGTCTTTTGTAAAACAAACTGATAGAGCATTTTCCCTTGCACAAGAAAAAACAGCTGATATATCTGGATACTCCAGCAAAACCAAAACCAAAACCCAAAACTAAACAAACAAAAAAACCAACCTGGTTTGGCAATGATTCCTGCCATTCAGATGTTGCAATCAGAACTTCTGCTTAGTAAAAATTTCATATTGTTTAAGACATCATGACTATGTCAAGATGGCTTACAAAATGGGTCAGTAGTAAAGAGAAATATATTATGTCTGCTTTGAAATCAATCAGGCTTTATAGGGGGAAATGTGGGACTCTGGAATAGGGACATTAACACCAGCAAATTCACTGAAATCAGACCAAATCAGATGTAATTCAGGATACATTTTCAGTGCAAAGATGTGTTAGGAACAAGATGTATAGCCATTTCCAATGTTATAAACTCTTCTTGCCTTGTCACCAGTCACGAATTAAAGTCTTTTTAAACTACTCATTATCATCCTAAATACACCTCCCCAAATATGACAGGTAATCTGCACAAATGATCTCTGCTTGGAAGAAGTATGATTTTCTGTGTGACATGGCAGAGCCTGGTGCTGTCTCCTCTTGCACTTCACGTCCCCTGGATTAACTGGTCCTTCGGCACAGACTGCACATTCTGATCTGTTCTTGAAAACACATTCAGGTTCCTTTGAATTCTGTAGCAGTATTTCTGCTGGCTTCAAAAAGCTTGGGAACAGCTTTGGGGTGTTTTGGTAAAGAGGGAAGAAAAATAAGGTGAGCAAAGAAAAACAGCTTGCAAAAAAATACTGTTGGTACCATCTAAAAAGAAAATGTAATACACAGCATGTGATAACGAGAAGGCACTCTCATGTAAAAGCTGCATCATAAATAATCCATTTTACATGCACAGACATTTAGGAGTGACATTTCAGCATAATTATTGAGATTGTAGTTGGTATATTACTGAAGCTAGTGCTTCAATATAACACATTGCTGAGGTAAAATTTCCCAGAAGACTTTCATGCCAACACACCCCTCAGACTATTGCTATCATTACTCAACCCACAAAAGCTGACCCTGAAAGCTGTGTTCACCCAAGACTATCTCTGAACTAACATGCCCTGCCTCAAGAAAGCATCTCCTGCTGTGGATCTGAATTTCCACACTTGTCAGAGGCTTCTGCTTGCACTGTGTGAGCTTGTGTCCAGTGATAAATTAGGCACCTCTGCCTTGTTCTTCATTTGTACTGCAAGCAGGCTCTCAGGCAACCTGAGCATTAATATTCCATGGTATCTGCTGCTTCTGAAGATATTAAATTAATGAGGTTTCATCAGAAATACACAAACATTTTGGGTATTCTTGGCTGTTCCTAGTCTGCTGAGATTTGCTCATTGCAAAATGACTGCCTTTCGCTTTGTACAAAACCTTCAGTATTTAAAGGAATTAGGCAACCTCCTTCATGAAGAAGTATTTGTTTGACTAGAACTGTTTTCTAATCCTAGGTGGTTGTTTTGAATATCAGAACCTTAGAATGCTGAAATTTTGCTTTTAAAAATAAAAATAAATTTAAAAAAATATATACTTTGCCAAGGCTGATCTAAAAGCACGAGGGCATAAAGGTTAACTCTGCATTGCAAATACTTTGCTTAGCAAGCCACAGTCACAGAATTCCAGTGCTATAAGGAAAGCCCTGATGTCAGCTGCAGTACTATTCTCACTACCCATCTGCTCAGATTTTGGTGCTAAAAATCACATATTACTGCATTTTGGAATAGAAATTAGGAACAGTGGGGTGTATTACTACTCTCCGGATTATTTTAGGTACCACAGATGTTTGTGAATGGATATGTGAGAGAGCCTTGCCCCATCTTCTTCAATATGCTTTACGAATTTTCGGTTGAACTACACTGAATAGCAGTTGAACTACTGCTATTGGTAGTTCAGACATAAAAGTGTTTTGCTAAGTGCTACCTCCATTGAGTGTTCTTACCCTTCTAAGATAAACACTTCTCTATGTAAACTTACTGATAGAAAATGACCATGAGAGTTTTGGAGGAAGAGAGGAAAGAAGAGAAGAATGTATTGCAGGAGATGTATACAAATATATTTTCTCTTTCCACCACTACTAAGTTATACACACATCCCTTAGGTCTGTTCCATGTATTGCTACTATATACACAGTATTTTGGTTTAAAAAGGTAGATCTGGAAATACTGATGAAAATCCTGAAAACTAGGAAAAACTAGCAGTTTCTTTGACTTCTAATGTAAGTTGATTTTCTCTCAGTTATTCTCATCTTACCTCAGTAATTTGAATTTGACCAATATGTATTCCCAGAAATAATTCAAACTTCGTTTGAAGATCTTAATAATAAATGTGATAATAAAAATACTTTTCTTGTTAATATTTACTGCTTATCTTGGTGGTTTGGATAATTGAGCAATTATGGCTTTTGTAAAAGTGCATTTAATTTCTCATCTAAATTATTCAGCTTGAAGTTCAGAGCACTTAATTGTATAACATTTTTTTTTTAGTGAGCTGGAAAAATTTTATTAAACCTAAAATTAGTATTTTCTTTCCTGAAAATACCTTTACAACTGAGTCATTTTGCCTCTCACACTTTCCTTTAATATACTAAACAAAATGAACCCTTTTATTCCTTGAAAAAAAGCCATGCATTACAGACCCTTCATCACTTTTAGTCTTAGCACCTCCCTATGTGCAAGTTTCCACCATCCTTCTAAAAATGTGGATAGCCATTCCGTGTGTTCCTTCTGTAGGAAAAAAAGCCATTTACAGAAGTAAAGCCATGTATTTGCTAATTCCTTCCCTCTATAAAGAAGGATAACACTAGACCTTTTGCTGCAACAAAACATTGTGATTCTATTCCTAGTTAACTTTGGAAAATACTTTTTGCATTAAGGAAGTGACCCAGCAGCTTCTGTATTTGGGTCTGGTAATGTTTATACATCTTTTTTTTTTATTATTTATCAAAACTTGTAAGTATGACTACCTGGCCTTCATTATTTGTCACTCAGTGTAATCTTTGTCTGGCATGTACATTGGTATTATTTTTTTTAATCTGACTCTTGATTACTGATGAGTATATCCAGTCATCGTGCACTGAAAACCTCTTCTTGAAAATCTTCAGTGTAAATTCCTGCTCTAGATACTCCATTCACCTGATATTTCCTATTAATGAGAAGTTTTGAGAGCTCCAGGTCAGCTCTCATCTAATTATGTTGTGTATAAATGTCCGATTTCAATTTGAAGGTCACAAAGTACAAATCAAACTGCTTGCTCAAAGGCTTTGTGTTTTACAGAGCCTTTATCAGCCAAAATTGTTATCTCAATTCAAAATTATATTATATATTGTAAAACCGATATGTTTGGGGGGATTTTGGGGGGTTCTGAAGTTTTTTTGCTGTTGTTTTCTCCCCATATGGGAAGCTACAGTGGCCACCATTAATAATATTCTCTCCCATCATTTCTTTATGGATTGAATCCAGTCTGATTTTTTCTGTTATTATACCAAAGTAGACTGTGACTCTCAGTCTGCAAGAGAAGCAAAACAGCATTTGGTGCTGGTGTCATGACAGGCTGTCTACAGAAGAAGATCAGGATTTTTATTCAGTGTAATATATGCAATAACAGCCAGCACAGTAGACTATCTTTCTAATTCATCGAACCTCCAGGAACTGGGAAAGTTACCACTAAATACTCTACATGCTACACAAAACCTTGCAGTTCTCAAGGCAGCTTTCCAGTTACTAAATATTTTTTATATCAGTAGAAATGCAACCCAGATATTTAAAATGTACTCGTCTGTGACCTTTACACCTGACTTTGTATGAACTCTGAATCCAAGGGCAAAGTTTGAAGGAGCATCACATCTTTGCTTGCAAACTTTGAACATTATTGATTTTACATTTTAATTTTTGTCTCAGCCATATCAGTTAACAACAGCTTTTGAATGTATATGCTTGCTTATGTTGCTATGATTCCCTTTGCTGTGGTGAGCAAAACCCCATGAAATGAATTTGCATTTTGCTGAGAGAAATCTGTCTTTTGCTTCTTCTCACCAGGAGATCATTCTTTGTGATATCTCAGTCTCTCGCTGAGAACATTGTCTTAAAATTACAGAGAATTATGACTTTATGTGAGATGACAATAACAAAAAAATACATGTGGTTATTCTTAAAACAAATAATGTTTTTTATCAAAATGCTATGTTGAAATGTAACAAAGATCATTTCAACAGTTTAACAAAACAAGAAGAATCAAACAGAACTCAGGACACTGTACTTAACAATAATTTATTATAATGGTGCAATAAAAAGCACACCTCTAACTTTTTCTTCTTTTTTTTTCTTTAAAGATAGAAACCGGAAGAAAAGAACTAAGGTCTTGCAATAGGTGCAAGGAAATAAAGAAAATTTTAAATTGGTTTTATTTTCATATTTTATTACTAGAAAAACATCAGTCATATATCAAAAAAAGCCTTTATTTTAGGGTTTCACCCCAAAATTGAGCAAAAAGTATGAATAGGCTATTGCTTCTATACAAATTCCTAAGCCAGTACTTTGTGTTACTGTCTGATGTACTTAATACAATAATCTAACTAAAGTGCTTAAATCAGGGATAACATTTGCAAAATGTCTACATGTCCTGAACTGACTGCATTTATAGGGGAAAAAAACAACTATGGATACTGTCATTGCAAAAAGATGTAGTGGTTTGTCACACTACTGGAAATGCAGGATGTAATTTTGCTACAGAGCACTGCATTAGTCAAGAATGAAAAGGCTGCATCCCAAGAGTCTAAATGATGCTCACTGCTGGCATCCATGTGAGTATGCAAAGGCATCTATATATCTTGAGGACATATGACTTGCTCCTCTTCTCAGCAGCCAAAGAGATGACAAAATCTGGAACTGGAGTCAGTAAGATACTCTGGGTTTTCTGTTCATGTAGCCTCACATATTGGAGTGCTGTTGCTGGAAAACCTTTTCCTAATTTATTTGCTTTTCAAAGAAGAATTGAAAATTTTAAATTCTCTGCCTGAATGAAACATGGTCTTTGGAGTGACAGAAGCCCACTTCCATAGCACTCCTTTTCCCTCCTCCTTCCTGCTCTGGGACTAGAGAAGCAAGGACCAGATATTCACAAAGTAAAATGTTAGCACTTTGCCTCGTGTTAACAGGTGATTATGGTAGCCTGTGGATCTGCAATTTTGATCATAAGGGAAGAGAAAAGTTATTTCTTAGAGGCCATCATGCAGAGAAAATAGGATGCTGTGAGGACCTTGTCCTCGCAGGAAGGGCTGTATTACTAAATGAAACTTTTTAACAATAGGGAGAAATGAACCAAATCTATACATAATTTGTGATCAGATAGTGCATTCCAAAATGTCTAAAATGTTTAAAATTTTTCTTTACAGGATCTGCCTAGTAGCTGCTGAAGCTGCTTATTATTCCAGGCCTAGGTATCACAAGATCGTGACATCTTTAACTCAAAATGAGAAAAGCTGATGACTAAATCAGCCATGAGAGGTATCGGAATTATTTTCCAGGTCTAGACTAAGACTCGTAACACCTATAAGCCCTACCATATTAGAAAACATTGCTAAAGCCTTTGTGCATAAGACCAACTCCCTTCTCAGAAAAACATCAGAGAGCACATATTCATGAGCTAAACATAACCCAAGCATAAATAAGAGAAAACATCCACTTTAGCTTCATGTAAAAGGACACTCTACTTCAACAGCTCAGTCAGGTGCCTGGTCACAGCCACCAATTATTCAGGAAGATAAGTCAAGACTTTTTTGATTCTGGAGATGGTAATAGAACCACATTGATTATTGTAATTAGGTTTAATCCAGCATTCAGACTTTCAGCCTGGGTTGACATTAGATATTATTCAGAGTTTTATATTGTAAGAAGCTCCTCCTGTTCAGTTTCTCAAACTCCATGCAAACATCTTCTCTAAAAAATCTTAGAAGGTATTTTGCTGTTGGAGCTATTCACTCTGAGCAAGATAAAAATACCCAGTTGTGCTGTGGTGCCCTTCCAGAAGGTTGTCCCAGAACCCTGCTCGAGCCAAGCTTCAGGGGCAACAAAGCAGTTGTGCGGGCACCGGGGCACCAAACATCTCTCTGCAGGAGAGATCGGGTACCCCGGTGACTCAGGAGCCACTGGCTAAGCAGTACGCCCTGCCACACACCCCGCAAGAGGTTTCTTGAGTGTAGGCAGTTCGCCAGACCCTAACCAGTGCTCCAGGGAGGACCTCCAGCCACTGCCCACTAAAGGAAGTAGAAAATGACTCTTGTACTAGGATGAAGCAAGCTCACTTTATTGAGGGTCTGACCTCAAGGGGAGCCTACTCCCAAGAGCGGCTCAGAACCCTTGGGCATAACTTCATATAGGGGGAGTAACCAAGAGGAGGGGGAAGGGAAGGAACCAATCAGGGGCACGGAAAGGTGGGGTTCGGGGATGACAGGCAGGAGCAGAAGCCAGAGGCCTCCTACTCAAACCTATCCGGGATCAAGTAACTTGGATTGACAGGGAAAGGATTAGAAGAAGGGGAGGAGTAGGGGTACAAATATGGGATGAGGGAGGAGGACCCCGAGAGGGGGAATACAACTGAGGGAGGGGATAACAGCTTAGGAAAAACCAAGTGGGAAAGGGAGGGAGACCGGAGCAGTCGATACAGAACCAACATAGTTGAGGGATAACAGAACTATACAGAAAATCTTATGGACACACATAAAACCAGAAAAGACACCGCCACACAGTTGTTTTCATTATAGAGACATACACAAATGTTGAATCTGTCGAAGCAAGGAAAATTATGTGTAATTCTATTTTCTTTGGTGTCTCTGTCATATTTTAGCATAAGTGTCTCAGAAAGTCATCATCTTCAACAGCAGAACAGAAAGAGCATTCAGATGATTTGTTCTTTCTTCACATTTAACATGGTCATATGAGCAAAACTCTCTTTTTAAAATAAAATATTAAAACTTGAGAACAGGAGAAGATAAGCCATATTCCTTAAAAAATGTGGCAAATCTTTTGCCCTCTTTCCTGTGATAAGCAGGAAGGAATATTTATAATTTATTTTAATTTCAGTATGAATATAAAGACCCTAATTTCCCACCTCATTTGAGGTGTGTTAGATATATGCCATAATGGAGTCAACTGGAAAATGGTTGGCCTTCATCATTGACACCACAGGATGCAGTGCTTCTCTGTGCAGTTACTGTTTGCATTCTCACAGAATTGCTTAGGTTTAATGTGAAATTACAAATGTATGTTAAATTCATGATGACTTCCCTTTACTGTCCAAGAGATAGAAAATAATGGTTAATTCAGATAACTTCCTCTGCCTTAGTATTCTTTGCTCCTGAACATGTAACTCCTTAAAATTCCATTTCATGTTCTTGTATTCATTGTGAAAATAGCCAGCAGCAGATTTGTACAAGGTTTTACAGGATGTATCTGCTACTACAGCGAAAGAAGCCCTGGGGAATGTAACAGGACACTCCTTTTTAGTGCAGTAAGGTGTTTTCAGCTTAAAGGGTTTTTTAATTTGCCCAGGTATATCTCCTCTTGGAGACCTCCCTGAGGCAGTGGCATGGGATGACAGCTTTCCACGGTGTCTGAAAATGTTTAATGGCTTAGATCATGCTCCTAGTGGCACTTCAGCCACTCATAGGAGTGACTTCTAGGAATGAAAACTACTTTGCAATCTTTCAGTATGAAAAATCAAACTGTATTATGGTATGATTATATTTTTTAATTTCCTTTGAATTACCTTTTTTTTTCAGTTAAATTCAAGAAAATAGGAGTCTAAGCCAACACTGTAATGAATATAAGGTTAACAACAATTTTCTAAGGAGTGAAAGAGGGTTCAGAGGGAGTTTTTTGTGACATTTCTCTGACTTGATGCTTTATTAGCAAGCAAAAAATGAATGGGAGACAATTCTGAAAAGAATCACGTAAATCAGTGCTTTAATACAGGAACCAGCTATTCTAGTTAGTTCAGAAGAGAAAATGAGTTACTGTCCTCTTAATATACATAAGAAATAGGCTAAATAGCAGAAATAAAGCTCAATAATGCCAATGTGTCAAATCCCAGGTCATTAGTACTCACTGGCAAGGCAAATTATGAAATCACAATGACTGGAATTATCCATTTATTTCAAGATAGAATTCATACCCATTTATGTCAAGACAGAATTCATATCTCTTCATCAGAGACAAAACATCAGGGATTTATCTTGCTGCTATAGAGAACCGACTGAGCCAGTCTGTAAAGTTCTTCTCAATTCATGTTATTTCAGACTTCTCCTGTACAGAGTTCTTGACAATACAAATCATTCTGAATGTTAAAGAAGTTCATTAAATGTCTTTAAGCAAATCATTCTTCCTTGTGATTTAACCTGATACCAGAATTCCCATAAAATTATACAAGTTTGTTATCTGTGAAGGAGCAATGATGGATAGATAAAACATTTTTAAAGCTCATTTTATTTTTTTTTTCACTAGGATGATTCTCTGTTTTATTCTCTATCTTCTTCCTACCATATTTCTTTTTTTTTTCTGTTCACTCCTAACTACAATAATTCAATAGTTGTAGCTCACACTTTTAAAAACCACACAGTGTCCATGTGATGAATAAGGTGATTAAGAAAGTGATTGCAGCAACCTTCTTTGAGTATAAAATAATGTACCTTCTAGAAGACTGTCCTGTCCTGTGTTAGGAATGCATAGAAATGAATAGAAATATTGTTGTACTAATATGTGAAAAACAAAACAGGGCAAACAATTAGACCAGTATTTACAATGCCTGTGATTAGGATTGGCTTTCTTCCCAGTCAAAGAAATCAAATGCCTTTAATATTATTAAGAACTGATACTATGTTGAAAAGGCAATACACTTAACTCAAAGTGGATCTACATATTCGGATCTAAATGGAAAGTATTTCATTTATAATCATCCTCTCTTTTCTATAAATGCATACCCATTAATTTAGTTCTTTCTTATCACATTACTGAAAATGAGTTTGCTCATCTTCCTACCATCATTTGCAAGCAGTTTGGTAAGGAAAGAACATCTAAATTCTCTTGCTTGAGTTTCTGGTTCCTTGGGCCTTGAGAAAAATATTTCCATGGTGTGGCACCTGAAAAACATCAAGTAATCCTAGTGATGGAAGAGCATGCTTGTAGTTGTCGTATGATTAAGTAGCCTGTGATAAAGAATGGTAGGAAACCAAGCATATACCCCAAGCCGATATCCTGGTAAGAACTATTCATGTTACATCTGTGTTATTCTGTGCTTTTCAGCGGCCATCCTTAACTGGAAGTTTTGCCTTAGGTTATGACTAAGTATCCACCACGGTAAATAAATAAGTATGTAAGTAAATAAATAAATGGGATAGCCAGAGTGAAATAGAGCAAGAAAACATATTTTTCTGTTACTGGCATGTGAAGTCCATCTCCCATGAAGGCAGAAAATTTTCCTTGCAAAATCATTAATACGCCTCTGGCAAGAGTAAATAAATGTCCTGAGTTCTGTCAAGCAGCTACCTCTCATCAGATTGATTCTATAAGGTTTAATACTTTGATTCTATGTCTCATTTGTTTGAAGTATTAAAATTTCAAAACTGAAATAATAAAGTCAGACTTATCAGCATCAATACATTGACAATTAAAGTAACTTGTTAGATTGTTTTGTACCCATATATAGCTTTTATGATGTTGTCACGGTAAGATGACACCACCAGCTTTGGAATGAATGATTTCAACAAAGTAGATACACAAAAAACAGTCTTCTATCGACACTTGGAAACCTCACAGCTAGAAAAATTCATTATCACAGTACTATATCATCATTTATATAACCTGATATTTAATTAGTCTACTGAATTTTTCCCAAACCTTAAAAATTGAACTATCTTTATCATACTCTTAGCTTAAGCAACAGGAAACAACTGTTGTTGTTAGTTATTATGGTTCTATTTTAAGGAAAACCTTTTCCCTTTTGTTTGCAAGCAGGGCAATGTGCAGCGGGTGCCGGGCCTCTGCCCCTGCGGATGCCCGGGGCTTCCATGGTGTACAGCCTAGCACTGCTCGCGCCGCCACCGGTGCCGCCGTTCACAGCGCTGCGGCCGGCTGCCATTCGCAGCCGCCGGCACCAGCTGGCCCTGGGCACCACCTGTGTTTGCTGTCCCTTGCACCTAGCGGCTCACTCACCACCTCCCCTCAGCACTCAGGGGTGCCGTGCCTGCAGCCACACTTCTCTGGGCTGCTGTGTTGGTGGGGGGGNCAGCCTAGCACCACTCGCGCCGCCGCCGGCGCCACCGTTTGCAGCGCTGCAGTTGGCTACCATTCACGGCCGCTGGCACTGGCCGGCGCTGGGCACCACCTGTGTTTGCTGTCCCTCGCACCCAGCGGCTCACTCGCCACCTCCCCTCAGCACTCAGGGGTGCCGTGCCTGCAGCTGCATTTCTCTGGGCTGCTGTGTTGGTGGGGGGGTGGCGTGGGGTGTCCAGCCGGGGGGGGGGAGCAGCCTCCATTCCCATGACACATGGAAAGGAGGCACAGGAGCCTCCTGCAGGTTCAGGACCGGAAGGAGGCGGGGAGAAGATAGACCAACCAGGACGAAAGGCTATGCCCTCCAGGTGTGGGAGAAGCGTGGGAAAATGCATACATGCAGGCGTGAGATGCAAAGAATTCTGGGCCAAGGAAAAAAGGATAAAAGGATGGTGAGACACAGATGCCATTGTGCTTCTTGGCCACGTGGTGTTGCTGAACGGAGCTGCTGCCCCTTCAGATTCTGA
>WEIV01030214.1:111229-134362 GCA_013390005.1 Calyptomena viridis
AATTTGCTTCAGGCCAGATAGGCTTGTGTTATTTCATCGAGAAGGACTATTTTGTTGTGTGTTGGCTACTCATGTGGTTCTTACATTGGATACTTAATTTAATTTTTTTCTTTTTTTTGGTGCTTGTATTGTTTGGATAAGGGTGCTTTTTGATACATATGTGGGTTTTTTTCTATTTTAATAAAATCCTTATACTCAAAAAAAGTCTCGAACAATTTGAAATTGGATTCACTTTAATTTGCTTCAACTGTCCCCACTCAAATGGCGACATTAGTATATGCTAGTTTTTTAGTAATCTTTTCTTGACACGTGTAGCATAAATTTTTCCTCTTGCACACAGAGGTTCATTTTTTGAGTCTGCCTCTTCAAAAGGAAGTCTCAGGCATATTTTCTCTATCTCATAGAAGCTGTTCCAAAAAAATACCTCGATGTTACCTGGAATACAGATCCTGGAGGATTTGGGATGGCTAGTATTCACTGACCATGTACTGAGAGATGCCAATATCCACCACTCAAGGCCCAAGAATAAACATAATTACTTTTAGGTAATTAAGGTATCAGGTGATTCAGGCACGATCTGCAGGTTTCCTCTGTTCCCAGTTGCTTTCAGAAGAGGAAGCCTTCAGAGAGTGCTGCAGGAGTCAAGCAGCACCACATAGAAATAAGCAACCTTCCTCCTTGTTTCCCGGGTAGACCTTTTTCATGGAAAATGATATACAGTAAATTGAAAACAAATCAAGCCGTTACAGCAGCTGTCAAAAGAAATCCCACAGGTGCTACACAGTTTTACCACGGAGCTATTATCCCTTAGTGCAGCTGTCTTCCTGGAGGCTATGAGAGCTTCTACATAGCCAAAAGGCACATATCAGCCTATTGACTTCAGTTTACCCTAATCCAGCTCCCTGCTTCCAAGGTTACTGCTGTGTGTTCCCCCTGCCATGCTCTGTCTACAGATTAAGCAATTCCAAGTCACTGATTGGTTTCATTTGCCTACCCCAGCCCTTCCTGTGTGTCCTCTTGCATCTCACTACTGTATGAGGGCCTCTTGGTATCTCCCTACTCTTCACAGCTGATCTATCTTCTAACACCTAATTAACTCCAGGTAATGCTGGCAAGCAAATTAATCACTTCTCTCCTTCCTCTCCCACTCGCTCTTGTCATTTTCTCAAAAGCCAAGATGGCTACAGCACATAGTCCTCTTTTTTCCATTGGATAAGTCTTGTTTCAGATTTAGGATTCACCATTCACTACAGTGTGTGGAAATGCTTGTGTCCACGCTCTGGTGGGATTTTTGGCTTTCCTGACAGATATAGTGGAACACATACTTTAGAAAAGTTAAACCAGATGGTTGAAGGTAGGATGGGAGAATATTAATCAAAAATCTAACCAGAGAATTACGAGACTTAAACTCATTGTGAATCCCCAGAGAATGTGGTAGATTGGTAGGATATATTCATGAATACCATTTAGATGTTGAAACTCTTTGCACAGATTTCAACTCCTTGTCTGCTTACCTCATTAGTGCCCATTGTGATGCTTTCCTGACTTTTAAAACTTCAAGTATGGCATTCAGGGAATAATCCCTCTCAAATAAGATAATTGTGTTGTGTGCATCTTAAAGAGTTGAAGCCACTTCACTTCATGAGTGATGAACTGAGCCACTGCTACTTATGTCACATTGCTGTAGGCACACTAAAAGAGTGCCTCTGCCCAACGAAGAGAATATTTTTCTTCTTGCAAGGTTGACTCTTCAGTTTCATTTTTTCCTCCCAAGAAAAATCTTCTCTCTGCTTTTATTTATGAAAAACTCTAAGCATAACCAAAGAGTTGACTTTAAGCAAACAGCTAGAGGATTAATTACTTGAGAGAAACATATGTATTTGAATACCTATTTTGTCAGTTATGAGTAGGGGAATACTTTGGAAATCCTGCATCAAAACAGATTATATTTTCTGCACAGCCAGAATATCTGCCAAGAACTAGTAAAAACTAAAAAAAAAGAAAAAAAAAACAAAAACAGGTTTAAAATTTAATGTTGTGAAATACTATTCTGGGGAAGCGAGCTAGCAAAACATTTGTGGGGCCAATCGTTAGGGGATTAAGTAACCTCAATTCCCACTTGGCTGTGTCAACAAAGAGTTTAATCCTTTGTGGCTTACTACCAAAATTTGCAATTCATACCCTTGGAGAAAAAGCCTTAATTAGAAAAGCTACCGTAGTATGTATTAATCAACCCTCTCAAGTCATTACAGATACGATGACAGCTGAATGAGCATGAAGTCTGAGAACAAAGGAACTGCCGACAGTTTTTGGAAATACGTGGTCCACCTGAGAAAAAAAAAGTATTATATCTTCTAGGTAATGAATACTGTCATTAGGGGAGAGGATAAGGCTAATACATGCAAACTAAGGATTAGGCTTCTGATTTTTCCCCTTCTTTTTCACATAATAACCACCTTTCTGCATATTATTCTTACTCTTTTTAACATCTGAATTAAATAATTTTATAGATAGGGAACGAGGAGTCAAGCAACAAACTTTTTGTCAGTTTATCAAAGATACTTTCCAATGAAAGCTGAGATTCATAATTCAGACCATTTTTTTTGTTCTAAGTAAGATTGCATTTATCATGCCAAGAACGGGCAAAGAAAAAAAAGGAAAATATTTAATAAAAAATGTTTATATAATTTAATGATACATCTACTTGTGAGCTCAGTACAGGAGACAGTAAGTCTAAGTTTATAAAATGTTTTTATAGAAATAAAGTGTAAGACAAGTAAAATTCAGGCTCTCAATCCTCACAGTGTTATTTCCTGAGTGGTAAATCACTAGGGGTCATACATTATACAAAAAGCAAGACATTTATGCATCAGCATTTACACAGAAGAATAAGAATTATGAAGCAGATACTTTGAGTAGGTCATAATGAAAATATTTGTCTAATATTACTCTCAGACTTTAGAAATAGATAACATGACATTATTTTTATTAGCATTGGTTTCTTTCTGCTAATGTTTAAAACACAAAGAAAGAGTGGGAACCTTCAAAGGTAATGCATGTACACACATTTGCAGAGCAAATAGATAAGCCAGAGAAAGAAAAGGAAATGAAATGGAGGACACATCTTAAAACACATCATGGTCAGGAAAAGACCACTCCAACACTGTTTAACATCTTTGTAAGGCATGTGGACAATGGGATTGAGTGCACTCTCAGCAAGTGTGCCAAAAACACCAAGCTGCATCCTATACTCGACATGATGGAGGAAAAGGATGCAGTCCAGAGGGACTTTGACAAGTTACCCAGAAAGGTTGTGTACTCCTCATATCCGGAGGTGTTCAAGATCAGGTTGGACAGGGTTTTGAGAAACACGGTCTGGGGAGAGGTTCCCTTCCCATGGCAGGGCTTGGAACTAAATGCTGTTTAAGGTTCCTTCTAACCCAAGTCATTCTACGATTCCACATAATTACTGTGTCTGTGTTCATCATGCTGGACCAGTGGAACATCTTAGCAGTAATGTGCACTATAACACACTTAAACCCACCCAAGATTGGATACATGACTAAGAGAGTGCAGTTATACAAGTGCACAGAGCCAACACATAAATATTTTAAATTAACAGTTCTGATTAGATTTGCTGCTGATGACCATTTTTACCAGGACAACCCACTGAGTACTAATTCTTACCAGTGTTCTTGTGTGTCTCTGTGTTAAGGAAGTGCTTATACTCCTGTTATGGGCTGTGATTCTGCTTTCCTGCACCGTACCCCAAGATATAGCCTATGACTGTCATGTGTATGTATAAGAGTTTAGTGGAGCTATAGCATATCCATCAGCAGCTTCCAGTCTGTGCATAAGACAAATTATAGATGAGGCTTGTAGGGAGTGTAAGGTCTGCTCAGCCTGCCCATATAGCCTCAGGAGGGACCAGAGCATCAGCACATTGCCACCTTCATATCTTGCATTCCAGAGTGCCCCAAGTACATGCTGTTCTCATGCTGGACTGCTCGGCTGGTGTCTGTGACAAGAATGTACTGTAGTTACCAATGCTCCTAAGGCTGTTTTTTTAAAGTAAGGTCAGGGTGGCTCAGTCAGCACAAAAAGGCACATTCATGCACATTCATGTTTCTCAGTACCAGGTAGTTTTTGAATGTAAAAACTGGAAAGAAGGTACTGAGATAGCTTTTTCTCTCCAAAATAGTTTGAGAATTTTTCCAGGCATGATCGGCTCTTGAAATTTCCTTTATCTGTCCTATTTCAGTAAGGCTTTTAAAACAGATATAAGACCCCTTCTGTCAATACAGGATGCCATGATTTACTTTTAAAAGAATATAATAGTGTTTTATGGTCCTTTTACCTACCTTCTCAGCTACTTTCTTCTCTTTCTGTCATACCTTTAATAAAGTGCTCCTCCAAATCACAGTAAGGGTCCTATCACAAAGACCTACCATTCTTTTTTAAAATAACCACTGAAAGAGAAGTTTCCTTTTTACTAAAACTTTACATGGTAAGTTTTAGAGACCAGCCTTAACATTATTGTATTCTGTCTTCCTGAAAAACATATCAGTGCTGTAAGAACATGTCTGTATTTTTAGGCGTTTTCCAACTTCCAGGTCTGAGTGAATGTCCTACCTATATCCCAGCTTCATATCAACACAAGACTCTGGCAGTTGCTACATCCTCCAGAACATCACAGACTGTAAACTGTAGACAGCTTACGTAATTTTCCTTCCTAAGTACCATAAACTTCTTGTAGGTAAAGTTAGTTCTGCATAATCTGTGAAGTCTCATACATTACCTCTTAAGAATTAAAGGCTGGTCTCAGATGTCTTATTTCCCCATCCATAAAACTATGATCATATGAGGACCATTGATTTTTCAAGTTAATGTTCTGTCTTCAACTCCCACCACAGCAAAAGTGGTTTTGTCTTGTTATTTGCACCATGGAGTTGTTCCAGAAAGAACAACGCTAACTGCCACAGGAATGGGGAAGGAAAGGAAAAGCAAAGCGTTATTTATTGCTATACCCTGGGTGTGTAAAAACAGACTGAGAATATCATATTCCTTTTTTTTTTTTTAAGGCATTTCTATCCTGATATTACTATATAAAAGATTAATTTCCAGCTTCAGGGCTTTTTATTTCTCTTGTGGAGTTGAAAAATTCGCTGAATTTAAATAGGAAGAGAAAAAATAGCTCTCTTAACTGCTGTAGCATAAACTGTAGCATATGAAATTGTCCAGATGTTTCTCATGGTGTGAACGAGCAGAATGCCTGACAGAATGGAAAAAACCACTTGTGTGTGTATTACATCGCAATACACAATTAGAAATGCCTCCTGAAAGGAAGCAAAAGAAACTCCAACTCCGTCCAAAATCTCTGGTGAGGAATGAATTACCAGATTCTTCCTTTTTGTTCAGGTCACACTTTCCCCACGCATCTTCTCATAGAAAGAGCTCCCATAATAGGAAGATGTATAGATAGATATATACGGAATTGACCTGTTCTAGTTCCCCATATCCTAAGAAAATACAATGAGGTCTCTGGTGTATGCTTCCCTCTGGACTATGAGTCCCAGGATGAAACTTAATCAGGTCTTCAGGGTAATGTCTCCTATTTCGGGAAACCTTACAAGTTTCTTCTCTAGTACCTTCCTATTTTCTTCTTTCATTATTTCCTCATCTCATGCCAGAGAAATTCCTCCTTCTGGGTGAGCATGCCACTGTGGCACCCTCATAAGAGTCTGTGTAATGCCCAACTTGTTGGGCATGCTGAGAAGCCATTGAATTGCACAAGAAAGTCTGCAGGACTGACCAAGCTGTCTTTTCTAGGCATAGAAGGGAGAGGGTTTTTTGGGCCATCAGTAAAGCATGCTCTATGGAAGTGATACAGTGTTCTCTGAGATACTCAACCACTTCTGCTTTCAGCACTGGCCTTACAGCTCTTGCATACCTTTCTCTCCTGGTATACACTATTATTTGCAGATTATGGGTTTCTTCAGTTGTTGAGTCTCGAAAAGCAGAAAGGATTTCCAACATCTTTTTTTGCAATGGTTCTGATGATTACGATGAGAAAGGACTCTGTACAGAAAACAGAGTGGGGTCATTTATGATTGCCCAGCAAACAGCTTTTTTTTAGTTGCAGGACTATATAAACATCCAGGCATTCAGGCCGTGAATGACTTTGGCTAAGGACATAGACATATACAGAGCAGCACACTGTAGAAGGTGAATCACACACCTGTGCTACGTGGAGNTATATTCCACTTGGCAAAGAAAGTGAAAAACAGATGCACCACAAAATCTTCCATTGATTATACCTCCATAGTACTTTTTGCTTGCTCGTCACATGTTATTTGCCACATTTTAGAAAACACAGGACAACTAAAANACTGGTCTTACAGCTCTTGCATACCTTTCTCTCCTGGTATACACTTATTCTTTATGAATACTGCACACAGCTGTTGATCCAACAGGATTTCGTGAAAGACAGCTACAAAAAAAGGAAAGTTTTAATTTATTTGACATGACTGAAGGATGTACCCAAGAGCTCTGTCTGCAGAGTATATTCTTGCTTCAGTAAGAAGAGAAACTGCTTTTGTACTACAACTTTCTCTTCTTCTGCCATTGTGCAAACTCTGGGAAAACACTGAAGTGTTCTGATGTGCCATGGCTTCACTTGTTCAGTGTCTGATATTAAACTGTGTCAGAAAATATCTTTCTTTTCAGCTGACAGACTGATGGAAAAAGCACTTTTACTTTCTGCCTTTCAGTCAAATTACTGTATTATGCTCATTCATATCAATATCTTTCATATTAAACGTAGTTAATATAAACGTAGTTAAATATAAAGTTGATTCTCTAGCAAAAATTCTCAGTATACAGAACAGATCCTTTAAAATTTGACCTTTTGTACATATCACTTCTCCATGGGGGCCGTCAAGCAGTTCCCTAGAGTTAAGACTTATGCCAAACAGTTTGAATTGGTCAGTTTGTGTTCTTCTCCTCAAAATCAAATTTCTGGCATTAAGTAAAATCTGATTTTTCTCTGTTTGTTGCTTAGATTCAAGGAGCACTGTAATTTTTCTTAAGAGATTTAATTTTTTGTCACGTAAAATATGACATTTTCAAGAACTTGTTGAGATTTTTGTATAATATTTTTTGTTGTATAATTGCGCTTTATAGACTACATGTACTATAATTTTCTTGTATAATTTCTCTCTCTTTCTTCCATTCTTTCTTCCTTCTTTCTTCCATTTTTCAGACGATCCTAGTAGAAATCACCACGCAGGACACCTGAGTTTGTTTTTCAGCTGTTCTTTGATGGTTTTGTACTTCTGTGGGAATTACAGAGGCCAAATGAGATGGATAAATGGATTTTTAGCAAATTTATTACAATGAACATTTGCCAATATGTTCTCAGCTTGAAACACAAAGCTCTTAAGATTTAATTTTTACCAGCCTTTCTCCAAAAGTAAAATTTAATTAGAACCCAATTATACTGAAATTGTGGTATCTGCTGAGGTAGTGCAATGGATATTCGGTCCCATATGGTCTGATTTATAATCCACAAGTACTTTAAAGAACTATTAATATAAATAAGAATTGTATGGCTGCTTTGCATGTATTTGAGAAAAATTTAAAATAAAGTCATATAAGAATTTCTATTTTACTATATTTTATTGTTAAGGTTGGAAAGGATCTCTATTATCATCAAGTCCAATAGTCAAAGTAGCACTGCCAGCATGTTCACCATTAAACTGTGTTCTTGAGTGCCACAGCCTCATGTTTTTTGAATACTTCCAGGTGTGATGACTCCACCACTCCCCTGGGCAGTCTGTTTCAATGCTTTACAACCCCTTCTGTGATTAGTTTTTTCCCTAATATCCAATGTAAACCCTCCTTGGCAAAACTTGAGGTCATTTCCTCTCATCCTGTCACTTGTTACCAGAGAGAGGAGATCGATCCACACCTTGCTACAGTCTCCTTTTATGTTGCTGTAAAGAGTGATCAGATCCCCCCTGAGCCTCCTTTTATTCAGGCTAAACAAAACCAGGTCCCTCAGCCACTCCTCCTCAGACTTGTGTTCCAGACCCTTCACCAGCCCCATCGCTCTTCTCTGGACACGGTCCAGCACCTCAATGTTTTTCTTCTATTCAATGCTTGATTACACACTGTACAAAGGTAGAAAACTCCTTAGCAATGTGCTCCTTTTTTTAACCCAATTCAGGCTGCTGTTGTCATTATAAAATAATCATAAAACATCTTTTCATCTTTGAAAAGGAGTTGAGAAGTCAGTTAACTTCCTGGCACGTACTTGCCCATTTGGGAATCTCACAGGGTGTGATCATCAGCACACTGGCCCTCTGGTACATACTGTCTAAAAGGACCATTTCCTCCTCTCTGCACGTAGTCTCTGTTCTCTATTGCACTTGTGGGCAAAAGAGCCAAACTGGGAATTTGCATCTGCTCAGGTTCTAATAATATTATTCAGAAACACATCTTTATTAGCTGCTTTTCTGGTCAGGCGCTGTTAAATCCTGTCCAGGTATAAGCTGATTTGAAGCTTTGATGTTTAATTGAAATGTGTTCTTGAGTCTGCTGTTAGTATTGGTCGGTACGCTGGAAAATGCAGCCTGACTTCTTGTGATACAAGCTGTCAGGGTGATGTAGACACTTTGTTTCAATAAAGGCTAAATGCACAAAACCACTCTTGTCTGTAAACATCACACAGAATATTCAAGAAAATACTAATAAAAGGTCATTATTTAAGTGACAAACCAAGGATCTTCAAAATTAGGAAACACTGGATTTACAGTAATCATTGCTATCTTTAGCTCCTTCCCTGTGCAATGCATAAGAAGAAGTCCTGTGGGCATAGAAGAGTTTGTGGTCCTAGAATTGATGATATCAATGATGTCTCACTCAAAAGACGAGATATGTGTCAGTGATTTTAGCTTCTTCTTCTGCCACGAGCAGGGACCTTTCACTAGATCAGGTTTCTCAGAGATCCATCCAACCTGGTCTTGAACACTTCCACGGATGAGACATCCACAGCCTATCTAGGCAACCTGTTCCAGTGCCTCACCACCCTTAGAGTAAAAAATTTCTTTCTAAAATCCAACCTAAACCTACTTTCAGTTTGAAGCCATTCTCCTTTGTCCTGTCACTACATGCTCTTGTAATTAGTCTCTCTTCTTCTTATAGGCCCTCTTTTTCCAGTGACCTGGGACATCACCTGACTGACATGATTTTTCGTATATCATGGAATGTGGCTTGGCATCTACATCAGCCAATTCCTTTAGGACTCTGGGATGCATTTCATTGGGTCCCATAGATTTACACACGTTCAGGTACATCAAATGGCCATGAATATGATCTTTGCTTACAGTGGGAGGTACGTTGCTCCCATAGTCCCCATCCTGCCATCCATCCACCCAAGAGGTACGGGCAAGGAGGTTGTCGTTGAAAACTGAGACAAAAAATTTGTTGAGTACCTCAGCCTTCTCATCCATTGTTACCAGTTATTCCGGCATTGTTCATCAGCAGAGGTACACCTTCCTTGACCTTCCTTTTCTGACTAACATACTTGTAGAAGCCCTTCCTGTTNGACTCTGGGATGCATTTCATTGGGTCCCATAGATTTACACACGTTCAGGTACATCAAATGGCCATGAATATGATCTTTGCTTACAGTGGGAGGTACGTTGCTCCCATAGTCCCCATCCTGCCATCCATCCACCCAAGAGGTACGGGCAAGGAGGTTGTCGTTGAAAACTGAGACAAAAAATTTGTTGAGTACCTCAGCCTTCTCATCCTTTGTTACCAGTTATTCCGGCATTGTTCATCAGCAGAGGTACACCTTCCTTGACCTTCCTTTTCTGACTAACATACTTGTAGAAGCCCTTCCTGTTATTCTTTTTGTCTCTTTCCAGCTTAAGTTCCAGCTTTGCCTTGGCCTTCCTCATCCTATCCCTACACAACTGAACTTCTCTATACTCTTCCCAGGTTACATGTCCTTGTTTCCACTGTCCATGTATTTCCTTCTTTCCCTTCAGTTTGTAAGCAGTTCCTTACTCAGCCATGCTGATCTCTTGCCTTCCTTGCCCAATATCTTGCTCCTGGAATCTGCTAAAACTTTGCTCTGTGGACGACTTCCTTAAAACACTGCCAGCTCTTCTCCATCCCCTTGTCCCTGAGGGCAATATCCCAGAGGATCCTATTATCCCCCTGAAGGCCTGGAATGCTGCTTTCCTAGAGTTCAGGGGTCTAACCTTACTCCTTACCTCACCCACATCCCTCAGGACTGCAATGCATGGTCATTGGAGCCCAGACTGTCTGCCATCTTACTGTCCCCAGTTAGCTCACTTGCATTGGTGACAAACAGACCCAGAGACACATCCCCTCTGGTAGGGTTGTTTGTTACCTGGCTTAAGAGGTTATAATGTTAAACTGAGGCAAGAAGCCCATACAGCTCCTGGGGGTACAACACTGACTGGGTTTAAAACACTGTCATTCCTTCAATGAGTGGAAGTCTGCTACTGCCCCTGGTTTTTCTTCAATGAATCTATAGGAAAGTGGTAATAATGAAACATTTTTAATACATCTTCTTATGCCTACAGAAGAAATGGAAGCAAACAGTCCAGGCATGGGAGAAGCACTTAAATGAGGCTGGTGCATCGTAAAAGCTATAATATTTGCTACTGCTGACATTCTCCCCTACAGATAGATACCTCCCCTGCTGCTGACAGCTTCATTCTCCACAGTCACAGAATGAGATTGGATGCTGCTGTAAACTCACGAGCCTGCACAAAGCTATGCTGTGCTTATCTGTTCTGAAACGTGTGCACTGTTACAGATATTAGGTAACTCTGCTCTCAGGTAGGCAAAGCTAATGGGGGCTTGGCATTGTATAGTTTCAGACATGCTCAGAGGCAAGGACAATTTGTAATTTTAGAACTGGCAGTGGGTTTAGATCATATTGATTCTATTTTGCTGTCTTAGAACCCTTATTTCTAAGTATAACTCCAGACTTTCACATCTCTTAAAATACATACAGTTGAAAGCTTAAGGCCAGAACGCAATTCTCAGCTCAGCCGGGGTGAAGAGTTGTGCACAGCTCTGCAGAGCACCATAAAAAGGCCAAGAGACAGTACATGTTGCTGGGAATACTGGTGCTCCAACCACAACAGTCATGGCACTCAGGCAACAACAAGTTGTCCATGCCAGATGCTGCAGTTTCAGCAAGAGGAGATAAATCTTGGGATGTGCTTATAAGTTTCTTGTATGTCTGGGATTTGTCATGAAAAGAGTGACAGTCACAATACATGGAGAGAAGACACAAGGGGTTCTTTCTTTGTCTTTTATGCCTAAAACATATCTGACATTTTTGTTAGTAGCTCAGATGGAGCACAGTCAGCTACATGAAGCACAGATAGCTTTCCAAAATTGTTCCCCTGTGGTGGAGCTGTTTTCCCATTATGTGTATAGGAAAGGGAAAAGCAGTAATAGGATACAGCTGAAATATCTTCTTTTCATTCTTTTCCTGCTCTGTTTTTCTGATCCTCAGCTACCATGAGGCTGCTACATGCCTTGACCATGCAATGAGAAGAATTTGAGAAGACTGAAATTAGAAGGACTTTATGTGACAGGCAGGTAAGTAACTACATGGTACAAATGCAGGAGGGGCTGTCTGCTATAGAGCAAGGTCTTGAAAAATTGCTAATGTCAGCGAGGACATCTCATCTTAGATGCCATGTAGATGCGACCCTTCAGCTTTATGGAAGATAAGGCAGAAAGTTGCAAATAGTGGGTCAGCTGGAGGTAAACTGTTGGAGATGCATTAAAAATGCAGTCAATAGCCACCGGGCAGCAGTAATACAGAATGGTTCATGGGGAACCTCAGAATCATGAAGAGTTAAAATCAGATAAGCTGTGGTACCATCCTCCCTCTAGGAGACAGCATTAATATCTCCTTGTGTTCACTCAATAGAAGTGTCTTTTCTGACTATAATATCCACTACAAGGTGAATCAATAGAGCACTGAGCCAGTAATGACGTAGAGCTTCTGACTCACAAATTACTCCCCTTATTTAAAGAATGAAGTAACAGAATCTACCTCTTGACAAATTAAAAACAGTTCAGCAGATTGACCACATATTATACTTTTTCTGTTCAAAATCAATGCTATAGAAATTTTGCATGTGCATCATGCTGTAATACGAAACCCACACTTCTTTGATTTACATCATACACTGAACATCCTTAAATGTATCTCCTAAAAGGAAANTAAAAATCATTTATGCATATTCATTGAAATCAAAGAGAATTCTTTCACATTCTTGCTAGTCACCAAGAGAGAGTAGAATGGGGAATTAAATTTAGTCAGAAATACAAGCAGCTTGTCAAAAGTAAATTAGACTTGTCTAAATCGAATCAGAAATCAAAAGTAAACTGTCTGGGCAATATACTTTTTATGCCAGTCTGCCAGTTTAGCAGCTGCAGAATGTGCATTAATGTAAAGCATGGAGTAAATTTCTTCAGTCAAACTTCCCCCTTTGTTCCACTGGACCAGGACAAACCACAGAAGTGTCTGAATGCACTTGCGAATTATACTTAGTCCTATGTTTGTTCTACATTTCCATAACTTGAAATACAAAACATTTCATCTCTTCGGGAAGCTACAGCTCTTGAGCTACAGCGTGCACATTTTCAGATGTCTTTCCGTCTCATGTAAATCCCAAGGGACTCCTAGCCTGTTAAAAGTTTTATGCTTTCAGATTGTGCTTGCTGGAAATGCCAGCAGAAACTATTTAAAGACATATCTTTTGGTCTATCCTTTCTCTCATTTTTCCTCCTTCTGTAACCATTTATAGCACAGCAGATGGGACCTCTCTAGCAGGCAGGGGAAAGAAAAGACTTATCATGGTATCTGAAAGAGGGAAGAATCCTGTAGCAAGTAACACTGAGCATCCATGTAGAGACTTGTGATTGTTACAAGTACTACAGATATGCAGGTAAATTTTCAAAAGCATACAGTCATTTTGTGAGGTCAAGTTGCAATGTCATTGAAAGGCTCACTATTGTACAACAGACTTTTATTTTTGAAATAAGTGAAGAAAAAATGGTACTGTAAATTTTCAACTTAATACAAAGTCATTTAAATTATGAGAAAGAATTTTTCTCTCCTACTCCTAAACTGACTCTCCCTTTGCTTATATTTAGAATCATAGAATCATCAAGGTTGAAAAAGACCTCTAATATCATCAAGTCCAACCATCAACCCAGCAGTACCATTGTAAACCCTAAACCACTAAACCATTTCACCCACTATCAGATTCAGACACCTCTTAAACACCTCCAGGGAGGTTGACTCCTATTCGAATGTATGACCACTCAAAAAGTGAAAAAAAATTTCTAATCTCTAATCTGAATCTCCCCTGTCTCAGCTTAAGGCCATTTAATCTGGTCCTCTCATTGCAGACACAGTAGAAGACACCAGTCACCACCTCACTACATGCTCCTTTCAGGTCATTGTAGAGAGTGATGAGGTCCCCCCTGAGCCTCCTCTTCTTGAGACTAAAGAAACCCAGCTCCCTCAGCCATTCATCGTAAGACATGTTTTCTAGACCTTTCATGAGCCCTGTTGCCCTTCTCTGGACATACTCCAGCACCTCAATGTCTTTTTTAAAGGGACGGGCCCAAAAGGGAACACAGCCCTTGAGGATTGGCTACCAAAGCCAAGTATAGGAGGAGATATTGACTTCCCTAGTCCTGCTGGCTCTACTATTCTTGATAACAGACCAGATGTCATTGGCCTTTTTTGGCCACCTGGGCACACTGCTGGCTGTCAACCAGAACCAGCTGTCAACCACCACCCCTAGGTCCCTTTCTGCTGAACAGTTCTCAAGTCACTCCTCCCCCAACCTATAGCACTGCCTGGGGTTGTTATGACTCCAGGGTAAGACCAAGCACTTTGCCTCATTGAACCACATGCAGTTGTTCTTAGCCCATTGATTGAATCTTTCCAAGTCTCTCTGTAGAGTCTTCCTACCATTGAGCAGATCAAAACTCCCACCCAACTTAGCGTTTTCTGCAAATTTACCGAGGGTGCACTCAATCCCCATGTCCAGACCATCAATAAAGATGTTAAAGAGGACCAGACCCAAAACTGAGCCCTGGGAAACACCACTGGTGACTGGCCACCAATCGGATTTAACTCCATTCACCACAACTCTCTGGGCCCAGCCATCTAGTCAGTTTTTTACCAATCTAAGAGTCCACCCATCCAAGACACAAGCAGCCAGTTTTTCTAGAAGAATGCTGTGGGAGATGGTGTCAAATGCTTTACTGAAGTCTAAATAGATGACACCCAAAGCCTTTTCCCCATCTACTAAGTGGGTCACTTTATCATAGAAGGATATCACGCTGGTCAGGCAGGACCTGCCTTTCATGAATCTGTATTGGCTGGACTTGATCCCCTGGCCATCCTGCATGTGCTGTGTAATGGCACTCAGGATGAACTCTTCTATAACCTTTCCCAGAACTGAGGTTATACTGACAGGCCTGTAGTTCCCAAGATCATCCTTCCAACCCTTCTTATAGGTGGGTGTTACCTTTGTTAATTTCCAGTCAGACAGCAGTTTGGCAATTTCTTTCTCCAGTTTCCTCATTACTCAGGGGTGGATCCCATGAGGCTACATGTAGTAATGTGCTCTGTTTATCTGTTTCTATGTTTATATGCTTTAATATGTGGTTCTGTAAAACCTAGTTTCTGGACTGTATCTGTTTAATCCCACCCTCACTCTCCCCCATTCTCCCCACATATGAACCCAAACCACTCCCATCCCTCCCTAAACCACTCCCACCTCCCCTTCCCATTGGCCATCCCCTAATCCCCTCCCAGAATATGGACCCCCCTATATAAACCCATGCAGACAGGAAGTCGGGGTCAGATCCTGTCCTGGACCCCCATGGGTCTGACCTTCTCCGGAGCCTCACGGCAACAGAGGATCAATAAACCATGTATGTCCACCACGAGGGTCTCCGTGCAACCTTCTTACCCTTCGATGATGCTTTCCTGGACTAACTGAGCTAGCAAGACCAAGAACCAATCCAGGCATTGCATCAGCTACATAGACTTGCATATGTCTAGCTGGCATAACAGGTCACTAACCATCTCCTCCTGGTCTATGGGTCCTAATGGTTTTGTCTCCATTCTAGGCATGCCACCCCTAGTGAGCGTGGTCTTACTCTCTTCTGCCTTCGAGCCTAGTTTAAGACCTCTCAATCAGCTCTGCTAACTTCTAGGCTATAACTTCTGTAAACATGTTTGACTGAGTTAAAAAAGTATCTATGGGGAGGTATGTTACAAAGATTCGTTCTGTATTGTAACTGAAGTGGTTTTGTTGAAGACAATTATCACATCACAGTGTAACGCAAAATGAGATGTCTCATGACAGTTGAGAATTTAACCATACTGATATTTCAGGATTCAGCTGTGTAGGTAATGTTTTTATTACTGACAGAGTGGAGTGACAAGATGTTATCAGATATATTTTGTACTAGCTCTAGCCTAGAAAAAAATAAATGTCTTACATTGAGGAAACCTCTATTCTCTCATTTTTCAAAGACTGAGAAGGGATGGTAGTTTTCTCAATCATTGCAAAAATATGTTTGAAAGAAACCATCTCAAAACTCAGGAGAGGAAGTTAGAAAAGAACTTACGTTTCTGAAATAAGAAATTTTTTCATAACAGAAAAAACATATCAGGTGGCATTTTAATAACTGTTTTGGCATAGATCTCAATGTAGTATGTGAAAAGCTGACATGATCTCATTTGTAGATTTCCTTTGTTTCTTTGACTACTACGGTTAGAAGAAAATACTTCATAAAAGGCGTTCTACAATTATTTTAATTGTTAGCAAGCAATGTTGTCTGAAAAAATAGCTTTATACATACAGCTGTACTTGCATACAATGTGTACCAAAGCACAGTAACAGACACTTCAAAATGTGCATATTGGGTTAGCAATACACCTAGGAAAGCTCCAGTCAGATTAACTATTTCCCCCACACCATGCTACAAGAATTTGAGAGGAGTTATATGCCATGGTCCCTGCCTGGGTGGCAGCAACCCCGACACCTTTCTTCAGCCCTGGCTAGCCTGTGCTGCCACGCCCAGGGAGCCGGGCAGGTGTGGGTCACCCGATGGCACAAGGGTCCTTCCTAAGGGACACCAGCCACCAGGCAACTAAAGCCCCCTGAGGCAAGTGGTACTCCCTACCCACACATCCCCAGGAGGGACTGGTGTGTGTGGGCTAGTTAGCCTGACCCTACCTAGGAGACCCTGGTCCGAGATGGTATGGGTGCCGCAGCTGTCGGAGGGTAAAAGGGCAGAAAGCGACTCGCTCTCCTTGGGGCGAAACAGGAACAGTTTATTAGGGGTCCAAACCCCAAGGCAACCAACAGGGAGTGAGCCCAGACTAGCTCAGGACCAGGGGTTTTATAGTGGGTAGGATTGAGGGGAGGAGAGAGGGTAAGGACCAATGTGGTTGAGGGAGAGGTGGGATTAAGGGGTGACAGACCGGAGTAGAAGCCTCAGGCCTTCTACTCAAGCCTGTTAGGAACCAGGTGGGGATGATTGATAGGGAAGGTGCCAGAACAAGGGGTGGAGTTGGGGTACATATATGGTACAGGGATAGGAGGGGTTTAGTGAAGGGTACAGAGAAGGGGAGGAGTTGGGGGGATTACATAATAGGGGAGTATACATATAACAGAGTGAACTAAGTTTAGGATAGGGGGTAACAGAACAAACCATTACAATAAGACAAACATACAACACACACCACCACAGTTATATACAATTTAGTTTACTTACTCAAAACAGACTTTGAGTATTAGGAAATAACAAACAAAAATTGTGCTGATTTCCTGACAAGATGGACTTATAGTCTACCACAGAATACCTTTCCCTCACAACAAAAAGGAACATGCTGTAGCTTGCAGTTTTGCTAGAAAGCTGCTTCATACTGTCCATATGACACACGGCAATTTAAGACACTTGACTGGAGAGTATTAATCAAACACAAGCATCAAATCTATTACAAATTAGATTATTAGTTTTCCGGTAGGGCACCTGTATCATCTGGTAATGTCCACATCAGACAAATGCCTCTAGGAAATAAAAACACAATGCATTTAGAAGTCCTGTGAAATGCTATGCAGTGTAGAAAGATTGCCAAACAAAATGAGGAGCAGGGAAACAGAAAATAAACCAACAAAAATAAGTGGGAAATGATTGCAGTCAATGATTGGTGTTGAGAATTAAAAAGGAAGACTAAGCTTTTGTGTTTTGCAGGTGTAAAATATTTGTGAGTAAAAAAGATTTGAGACTGATCAGAAGAGCAGAATCCAAAACCTTGGCTGGCATCTAGGAAGAATTAGTGGTATAAAATTAAAAAGGAGTTCTGTGAATCTATGGATTCATATAGAGCTCAGGCATGAAGAGAGAGAAGAGGAAAAATGGAGAAAAAGGAGGATGACGCAGTGTTAGGCAGTTATGGATGTGTCCTTGTTCTGACCAGAACAGGGTTGATATCTGCAGTAGCCAGGAGGGGCATGGCCAGGACCCGGATGTTGTCCTATACAACCTCCTGCCATAGCAGGGCGTGAGGGAGGGATGGGTTCCTTTGAGTCAGTGGGTGGTGAAGTGAGTGGTCAGAGTAGAGCGGGGTTCCACATGGTGAGTTGTTCACCTACCTTGTACACTCTGTTATTAATATTGTTGTTGTTACTGTTTGTTTCTTGTTTAATTTTTTTCCTAGTAAATTGTTCTTATCTCAAACCCTTAATATTTACCTTTTATGCCTCCAATTCTCTCTATCACACTGCAGGGGTAATGAGAGGGAAAGTGGAGGAGTGAGAGAGCAGCACATGATTTGGAGTGTTTCAGTAGGAACACTACATTGAGGAATACCATTCCTAAACCATGACAGTATGACAATTTCTTAAAACATTACACATACATTTACAAGTTCAAATCAATTGGCTCCTTTGTGTAAAGCCTTCCAAGCAGCCACTGAAGCCATAGGGCAACTGCAAACAGCTAGGCCAGGTAGCATGGAGCTGATCTACACTAAACTTCGTAAGTTTTCTCATTTGAATGCTGCACACAACTTTAACTGTTTGAGTGAGGTCGTTAAGTTTTGTTAGCAAATGAATAGACTGGCCAATGGCTCTGAGATAGCTGTCATCAAGCCAGGAGCCATAGCCTTTGCAAGTGGTAACGAGGTGACTCTCACCTGTCACTCAAGACCCACGTTGGACAAAACTCATCCAACCAACCAAAAGTTAACTATTTTGTTACTTAGTTACGGTTTCTCATATATGGAAGTGTTCTTAGAAAGATCCACAGAGAGAACTGAAAAGNACATTACACATTACATTACATTACATTACTGAGAGAGAACCATGAGAGAAGCATGAGAGAGCCATGAAGAAGAACCCTGGATGTTAACTATGTATGTATATGTGTGTGGCATGCAAGATATATGGATGTAAAAATTAATAAAAGTCTTTGGCAAAGTCTTTGAGACTATGAGTAGGTGAAGATACAAAAATCTAAATGTCACATTTAACTACATTACATCATCCTATAGGTCTTACTAGCTAGACCATGCTGGCTGACATTAAGAACTTCAATCTGTTACTTTCCCTGTTGATGGAAAGTTAAATTTTTCTCAGATAATTGGCAAATCATTATAGATTACATCAATATGACTTCTCGCTGCTTTAAAAACTGGGGCAGGGGTACAACCAGCCTTGAAGACAGGGGAACTGAGAAAGAAATTTTCAACTTCATGTGGTTCCACAGAGCTACAAACAGAACTAAGTGCAAGTGCATTAATAAGGACAAAAGAAACAGTGAATTGATACACTGCACTAGCACTTCAGCTTTTAAAATTATAAGACTAGAAACTAATTCTGAAATCCAATCTAAATTTCTAGTGTACTTTCTAGTATTCACCTCAGACAAGTCACTGCAGAAGTACAGGATACAGTGTTGTGGCAGAGAGATCTATGCTGGAGGAGTTCCACCCAATTTCAAAGAAAAAGATGTTTAAAATTACATTTGGCTCATGAACTGGTTATAAAAATACTTCCACATGGTGCCTTTATCTGCCATTATTACCCCTTTTCCTAAGAAGGACACTGAGCATTTCTCTCTCAAGTTCAGACACGAAACAAGCCCTGCCCCAGCTAACCTCTCACCTGGCTTGGGAATAATTATTCATCTAATACTGTGCAGCTGTGTAAAGGGGGAATCGGCTCTGATCCTCCAAAAATTTTTATACAAACAGCCTTGCATGAGTAGCAGTAATTCAGGCTTTGTGTCTATTTCACTATGTGCATTGACATGTGACTTGATTAAACAAAATTAAAAATAGAAATATTATTATTTTAGAGCTGAACTTCTTGCTTTCTTGTGGTCCGAAGGGCAGCTTTGCAAGCTTTGTATAGGGCATCTCTAGCAGAGATCCGTGACTGAAAAAATGTCAGTAAACCCTCCTAGCAAATTTCTGAACATCACGGTAATTGGTCACTACAGCCTTATACAGCATTCCCAGTTGTTTTAAACCCAGGTCTGCACTGACCACTTATCTTCAAAATGTCCTCCTAGGAATAATGACAAAGACCTGTGTGTTGTCCACGGCCCTCGGATGACTCACAAAAAACATTTAAAAATCCTTCTTTTAGGCAGCCCAGAGAGGATTTTCAGAAGTGCATTGACTATTTATGCATATGGACCTTCAGGAAAAGAAAAACTGTCTTTTAAAACTGAGATTTTCAACAGTACTGGAGCTTTGTTTAGACTGGTAAACAGCGTGTGCAAGAGAAGTATATCTAGAAGTATAGAATAGAATCACAAAATCATTAAGACTGGAAAAGACCTCTAAGATCATCAAACCATTTCCACCATTTACCTAGGCAGCCTGTTCTAATGTGCCTGACCATCCTTTCAGTGAAGGAATTTTTCCTAATATCTAATCTAAACCTCCCCTGACACAACTTGAAGAAGCCATTTCTGCTCATCCTGTCACTTATGACTAGGAAGAAGAGACCAACCCGCACCTGGTTTCAACCTCCTTTCAGGAAGTTGTAGAGAGCAATAAGGTACCCCCTAAGCCTCCTTTTCTCCAGGATAAACAACCCCAGCTTCCTCAGCCATTCCTCATAAGACTTGTGCTCTAAACATAGACAGAAGACAGCTGGTATTGAGCAACCAATGCCAGCTACCCATGTTTCATTAGCTGGGAGTTGTTTCAGACTAGAACTTGTCTGGTCCCATGGTCTGGATGATCATTAGTGATCAGAGTATGCTGGGTGTGTTTATGCAAAGCATCCTTCAGTTTGGTTTTGTCTGGTAGTAATCTGGATTCTGCACTCTGAGACTCTTCTGAGCTGTATAAAGACTTGCCACAGAGCCTTTACGAATCAGCCACTCAGAATTTTACCATTTCGAATGTTCAGCCATCCCATTACACTTAGCATCCTTCTTAGCTGTGTACTGCAGTTAGAAACGTCAGTTAGCAGCAAATATAAAGCACGTAGAAACTCTAAACCAGTGATGCCACAGCCTTAACAGTCAGAGCAATGAGCTTTCAGACACCGAGTTCTAGAAAACCTTGTTGCACACAACATTTTTCTTTTGATGTGTTAATCATGAAAAGAATGAGTTTTTAACAGATAAACTTCTTACCTCAACAGTAAAACAGAACCTTCATAGAGTAAAATCTCATCATGTATATCTACAAAGTGAAAAAACGAAGTGGATTTAAATACAGTAATGATCTGGCACTTGATACTTGGATATTTTTTTGTCTGAAACTAGAATCTGTGTGTTGCAACGACCCTTTAATTGAGTCCAAAATGCCTAACAGTCTTAATGAGTAATGCTTGTACATACCAACAGCTAAAATAATGCAAAATATATTAGAGTAAAACATACACCTGAATCAATATTCAGTTAAAAATACATCTTTTTCAGATCAGAAAATCTATACTTTTTAAAGCAATGTTGTATCAGATACAGTTTTCCTTTACATTAAACATATATTAGCATCTGCTTGAAAGTGCAATATAACACAAGTCAGTTTTGTTTTCTCAATAAAATGTACTCTTCACTTCTATCTAAGAGTTAGACTATCTGTGAAACGACCTCAGACTAGCCAGAGTTTAAGAACCTCTATTCTGAGGACTTAGACTGTCTAAGCACAAGAGCCAAAACTGAGTTACAAACTGCAAAGAAAGTTTTCACATTTGTTTCACAGTCAAAAATCACACCTATTAAATCATAATGACATTTCTTGTTTCAAGTTATGCCCATTCAGTTGTGTCATGGTAGTTACTGTGTTCCTGGTATTGCTTTTCAGGGAAGTCATTTGAATGGCAGAAGAGTTGCGCAAGTAGCTAGCAGATCTCTCTTGCTGAGCTTTCTTCCTGCAGCGAAGCTGGTTGTTGAAATGTCTTCTAAAACTCTCACTGAGAAAATACAGTGCAAATGGGTTGACACAAGAGTTGCAGAAGCTTAGCACTCGAGCCACTAAGGTAACAACCATATGTCCTGTCGATGGATCAATCTTATTGTAATGAAAAGATCGGTACATGTATAGCACATGGTTTGGAAACCAGCAGATAGCAAAGAAGCCAACAAAAACTAGAACAATTTTTGCCAGACGTTTCCGAGTTTCCATCTAAAAAGATGAAAAGAACTCAAATGAACAACAATGAATAGAACTACTCCACATAACAAAAAAACTGCATTACACAGTATGAAGCATCTTAAGTCCAGGGTGAGGTGAAAGGTTCCGTTAAATCTTCAACAATGACATGAAACATACCTTAATTACAGTGCTAAAGTATAAGAGATTACACTGTAGCTATTGAGAGTGGCTGAAAAGTTGACAAGGTATGAGCCTACACAGTGGATCTAAAGTGAGAAAGAGAGATAAACTGGCCAGCTAGAAGACATCAAAGAGAGGCAGAAGTTTTCTTCATGTTCCTTCTAAAAGATTTATCATGTATATCAGGTACAAAAGTTTTGCAAAATCAGGAAAGTTTTCTAGCTCTGTTCAATTTTCTGGGAAAAAAACAAGTGAATTTATTCTGACAGGGTTTCAAAATCTGTGAAATTAATCCTTACGTAGTTTTCTTGGCTCTATCTAAAAAAAAAACAGTGGGGAATTCACAAAAGATGGGAAAACTATAATATTTTGATTTAGTAGCATTTGCACTCAGACAGATTGCAAAAGCAGACTAAGAGGGGCAGAGGTATAGTGTGAATATTGCGTTTGGCCCAAAGAAACAGGATTTGATAGCAATAGTTTGAATTTATTTCTTCTTGCTGGGAGATATGTAAGTACACCGGAATTTTCTATTCTTCTGAGCCTCATAGATTAACAAAAAGAAAAAAACTAAGTAGAAGGAAAAAAATATGTTCTTACTTTGAAAATGCATGTAAGTTCAGAAATGTGATATAAATTAAATATTTTTTCCATCTGAGAGTTCAGCCAAAATGCTCTCCATATTTCACAGGAGAATAAAATAATACCTGAAGTGCTAATATGTATGCACTTTTGACAAGAAACAGACTAGAGTAGAAATGAAATGCTGCTCAAAAAGGACATGAGGGAATGTAGTCTTTCTTTTTAAAACACTATGTACATGCTATGTATGCAAGGAGATTTCAGTTAGTAGAAAACTAGTTTTCTAAAATACTGGCAGAGAAAATCATTCAAAATTGTTTTAATGGGCATCATTATTTTTCTCTATCACTACTAATACTTCTGCAAAGTTTTCACGGCTGTAATTTGTACATATAAGTGTTTCTGCTAATGTTGCTATCTTATTCCTTCCTATGCCTTATAGGGAAGTTGGCTTTGTCCAGCATTTTAAAATGCTTTGTCTCAAAGGTATACAGAATCCATACCAAGAGTTTTATAGCATCTATAACAGAAAGGATATTAGAAAACTGCAAGTTCATGATAATATCCAAGAAAGATCTACTGAGAAAGTCAAAAAAGAATCAGCTAATGCTCTGTGTTCATCTTTTCAGCATTCCTTGGTCTGAGAAGAA
>WEIV01030214.1:140399-164056 GCA_013390005.1 Calyptomena viridis
CGTCTCAGCTCCAAACTAGAGTGGAAAGTTCTCTTCCTGTCTCTGCAGCATCCACAATGCTATTCCCCTCCCACATACTTGACTTCAAAAGCAACTGCTTATTAGGTCATCAGACCTAAGCTGTCCTTGCATTGCATTGCCACTTCTTTTTCTAGAGTACTTTGTTGTGATGACCTTAGAAACAAATTAAAAAGAAAACCCAAAACAACTAGACAATACTTAGGCAGCCACTGGACTAAGATAACAGCCTAACATTCTAACCAGGATTGCCTCAATATCTCCTTGCCCTTTTGATTCTGCATTGTCTGTTTTCCTTTCTTAAAAGCTCCTCTGGTCAAGGACTTTCTTCTTGTTCCTGTTTATATAGCACCTACCACAAATAGCACCCTATTTATTACTTAGTTTCCCACATGCCATCACAATGAAAATTAATATAATAATGAAGTGCCATAAACCAACCAGAGACACAATTCAGGCAGGGCAAATCCATATTACTTTGCTTTAATTTTCATTTTTAACCCAGGAGCTGGAGAGGTTGGTATAATTTGCCTTATTATAAATAAGCCTTTTAAAGTGGTGCTGCTGTGCCATGTACTGTATTTCCTGCAAACTAGAGTCATTTATCAAAACCATTCATATGTTAGTCTTTTATTGTGTCACTGCATGATGATTTCAAACACAAAAAGCCTAGCAGCATAAAAGGCTATAAATATATCTGAATAGGAAACATAGCTTTATCATCAGTATTTGTTAAAAATACTAGTATCATGTCCACTCCACTACAGTAGAATGAAATTTTGGATGGGACCAAAGCCCTTTTCCTTGTATGGCAGTTCAATTGACTCAACTTCAGATGAATAATTAAGAAAAGAACAATTTATCTAGCAGAACACAATGTGGGATCATTTGATGTCCACTATTGTGGTAACTTATTTAACAATGCACAATCTGTCTGAAATCTGAATTTATTCTATTTTATTCTTAAAAATTCTTGCAATGTAAAGTACATTTCTTAATCTTTTTTTCATAGGTAGTCCAAATTTTTTATTCTCTGCTTATCTTTTAAGAGCAGAGTATTGCATTCACACAGAAATGAGCATCTCTGAGGTCTGATAGTGAATATAATGAACAGTATTTGAAATGAAGACTAGCAGACCATGTGCAAACACACTAAAATGAATGTAAATGACATGCATTCTGTGTTGCTCAGGGGAAAAAATCCTAAGAATTTTCTAAGTGGAAAGTTTTCCACTCCATAAAAATACACTCTGTTGAACCAAAAACTATCAATAATGCTTCAACAACAAAATCTGATTTAGTCTTTTGGTTAACAATTTCTCTACCCTGAAAAGAATTAAAACAGAAGTTTCCCAGGATGGTGAGAGTTTTTTTCTGCATGAAACATATTACCTGTCCTGTCCACTCAGTGTTTCAGAGAAGACATTTTCTTTTTCCTTTGCAGTTTTTCTTCCCATACTGCTTCTTCCTCTTGCTATTCACCTTACATTAGCTGACTTCTTACAAGCTCGTACAAATCTTGCAATGCTAGCTCATTGCTTGCAATCTGGATTTTTAGTTCTACTTCTCTAAAGCCATTTATTTATAACTGTACTAGTTAAAAGTGTCATCAATAATTTGTTCAATTCTCCTCCTGAAAGCAGTATTAGTAAATTGTTTCACTGGCTATTATTCAGAAAATTTCATATATGTCAGTATTCCCATTAAATTTATATTTAAGTTTGATAATTCCAGGTCACTGATGAACATATGTTTACATATCTTAAGACAGACAAATAGGTCTCCATTAATTGCAATTTTTCTAAGTTCCTACTCTGAAAAGAGGGAAGAGAAGAGAAGGGAAACCAGGAATCAAATACAATAAAGACTTAGGTTATATCTATATGAGTAAACTAAACAGTGCCGAAGTATATTCTTGGGCCTGGAGGCCAAGTGGCAGTGTCTGGACATCCATGACTAGCTAAACTCTTTAATATCCAAATACAAGATCACCACATCCAAATAAATTAGGCACTTTACACTTCTGTTGGTAATGGCCCCTGGGCTTTTGTTTAATACTGAATCATGCCTAGAAATTGTTTAGGAGAATATTGATTGACTCGGGTAAAAACCACACCATGGACCACTTTAACAACAGTTTGACAAGTGCCCGACTTCCAGTGCTCGGGCATATGCTTTGGTACTTTTGAATATGATTTTGTGCATATATATGTATAAATACACACAAATAGATTTACATGCACAGTGAAAAACCACACACTTTCAGGTGTCTGGTCCCAAGAACAACTTCAAGAAGCCTTGCACAACGTTTGGCCTGTTCCAACCCTCTGCGCCCATTTTTTTTTGACTTTTAAACTAAGCAAGCAGTGGTATTTCCCCTGCTGTGCAT
Organism: Calyptomena viridis; assembly: GCA_013390005.1. Lineage (NCBI taxonomy): Eukaryota > Metazoa > Chordata > Aves > Passeriformes > Eurylaimidae > Calyptomena > Calyptomena viridis. The sequence continues at coordinate 142,807 of WEIV01030214.1, forward strand.
GCCAAGAACAACCCTGATCAGACCTACTTAGTCTGCTTCTCAACCTAATTAGGATCCTGAAACTAAGCAGAGCAAAGCTGAGGAACCTGATCTCGAAGTTGTGCTTAAATAACACCAAAGTGTTATTTGGAGAACACCAAAGTCATTGACCTTCACAAAACCGCCGTGGCAAAGGCAGCTCTGGCACCTGCTTCTCCCGGAACAAAATGGAGCCAATCATTCACCCAGGGTATCTAGCTGTCATTGCCCAGGACTGCTACACCATGGCCCAAAATTAACATTTCACCTGTGAGGAGAGAAACTTATTCTTAGCAGGTTGCATCACACAACCCTATGGATATATCATTTCCACTGGGAAGTACGAGCCAGCTTAGCATGTGTACTCTCTTGGCTTTTATTGCCTTTCTGGAGCATTTACCTAATTCCAACAGTAATTTGAAATTATGGATTTTGGATTCTGCTCAGGAGGGGTGGATAGGAGGAAGGGAAAATCAGCACCTAGTCTAGATGTTAGGCATTGCAACATGTACCCTGAACAAGCTTATGTACTGTTTGGCTTTGTCCTCTACTTCTCTGCTCTCCATTTAAAAAACAAACAAAAAAAAACAACTTAGAAAACCACAACTAACCTTGTTTTGTTCTTTCAGGGTTTATATTCTGAATCTTGAAGGGTCAAAGGACTTTCAGAAAAAAGAAACCTGTTTCTCCAAATGGGCTTGATCCAAATCCCATTGATATCCCTACTTTTAGATGAGACAGAGATGCATGCTTTCCTGCATATTCACTATTTACTACATGTCTACCAGCAACAATATCTATACACATTTGAATGAAGAAGATCTCATAAAATCATCACTGCTGGAGCAGAAGGTCAATAAAAATATCAGTTATAGAAAATAAAGTGGGAGGAAGCAGAAATCCCAAGTGTAAAATATGCTCAGTGCCAGTTTACCTTTATAAAGGTTTTGCTATAACAAAACAATTCCTCCATTTCCTTGATGAACTCAGTTGTAGTCCATGACATGGCAGAAAACGTCTTATTGTGGAGAACATTACATGGTCAGATGATTCTTAGAAATTTTACAAGCCAAGAACAATTAAATAACCAAACCTATGCTGATGTGTCTAGAACAGACTTAGATTTTACTATTTGAGAATCAAGACCCCAAATCTAATTTCTAAACTCAAAAAGCAGCAACTTAATTTATTTGCTCCAGTATATTATCATCTAGAAGGCTCCACTTTGTCACTTTTAAACAAGTTTCGAGGTCAATTTCATTTGCAATTTCTGTCCTTAGTCTGCCCTGAAATCAGTGTAGATGGAAAAAAGAAGAACACACCATGGTAAAAAAAGGGACATGAAAAAATCACAGACAAGCAAGTTAATATAAAATCTTTAAAATACAAATAATCAAAAATACTTGGAGCCAAAACATAAACATATCACTATTAAATAAAAAAAGCTGTGAAAAGCAGTTGGAAAAAAATGAAACAGTACATGGGGTAGTTGCATGAAGGAAAAAAAATTATATGGGATATAATGACAACATATCAGAATTAGCCATTTCTCTCATGTTTGTACACATACCACAGTTTTATTTGAATATATGCTTATACAAAGCTATAATACACATATAAAATATACAAGCCTACATGCATCAGATGTAATTATGCCAAGCTTCATGTGGATTGTTTGTCTCTTGGTTATTTTCTCTGATATCTGACAAGTTATGACAAGTTAATGCCAAAACACATTTCTCTTTAATGGACACCAAAGTAGGTTTCATCATACCTTCCAAAAACTTCATGAACCAGTAAGAACTTACTTGCTATTTGTAATTACACTGTCAAATTGGGCTGAATCTCAGCATAGTTTAGAAGTTCCTAGTGGAGATACATGTTTCGACCTAGGAATTGTGACTGCATATACCTTGTTTCATTAGTGCATATAAAAACACATAAAAATAATTTAGGACCAGGAATATATAGTCTGGAAGAATGGTTCTGCAGGAAAACTCATGTGATAAATATACAAGTTCTATAATTAAACTATTTAAAATGAGGATTCAATTACATTATCCCTTTTCAGGAAGATACTTGAGAGTTCTATCACTCTGCACACACATAAAAGAGATTTATTATTTATTCTCTGACAAATTTATCATCAGTACACACGTGAAATCTTTTCCCTAGAGAAGGCATTGGTAGAGCATACTTGATCTTTGACATGATTTCCAAGGACGTGCTAAATGCAGACTTGAGGATTCCAACAGTTCAATTTTTATTAACCCATTGCAATGTAATATATAAGGGAATCATGTACCATGTTACAGCGAGAGGCAAACAGATAAAATAAATGAATGGAGATTTACATGCTTGATAAGAATTATGCTACATCTGCTGTTTAGCAGCTATTTTGTCTGTCACAATCACAGGCTTTTACTGAATTGATCAAAGAAGCAGGAAACAGGAGGGATGGTTTTGAAACTGTTTCTCGGGGCTTAGATTGCAGCCTATGAAAGTCTATCTCGACATTGGTATTTGCATTAGTCAAAGCAAAACTGGCTCTTGCCAGCACAGCACAGACACTGCATTAATCACTGACTAGGATAAACACCACAGCCATTTCTCACTTTGCCATCCTCAATCTAAGTTGTTTCTGTGAGTTGAAGAGCACACATAGGACACAGGCACAAAGGCAGGAGTTTAAAAGATGCATGTGTCTGTATGAAGTTTGAGAAATCATTTTCAGCTGTGTAAAGACAGTCACAAGAGGAACTTCTCCAACAGCTGATTTGACTTGCCTGGCTTGGACAATATTATCCTAGAATAGTCAACTTCTTAATGTACTCCAGACATAAAATTCTTTCTGCATCATTCTATGGAGGTTTTCTTCCATAATTGTAACCATACTACTACAGCCTACAGGGAGAGAAACATCTGGACCATCATTTACTCTAATGTACTTATTCACTCAATACATTTACCTCAGGTATTAGGATTTCTAAGACATATACTTATAGATTTCATAGTTCTACTTAGTCCATATGATTTTGTTTTCCCATCTACTATATACAGTCAAGGCATTGTTTTTCTTTTACACAGATAATCTTTTATTTTACCTTTGATTACTTTTTCTTTATTCTTCAGTTAAATTAAGTAATGTCATTCAAGATGTCATGTAATGCTACTCTCCTTGTAAAGGCTCTTAATCCCTGAATATCAGCTATTAGAGCTCAAAGGAACATCATGTCCACTTTCCTTTTTCACCTGCTCCACTACATGTAATAAGAAATGAGGATTTTATATTTCTCCAATCACTATACTTCAGACTGAAGCAGCATCTGCCACAACAAAAGAAGAAACTGTAAATAAATCCTGAGAAGAGTAAAAAGAAATTTTATTAATGTGATATTAGTAATAAAAAACCTACAGGAGTTACTGGTACATCTTTTCACACTTCTCAAAGTCTTCAAAACATTTCCTGAGTCCCCCCAAAAATGGGAAACGATAGACACGCAAACGGAGTCACAACAGATTGTTATCTGCTGTCATCAGAAGTCAGCACACAGAGTGTAAACTTATAAAAAAAACATTTTTAGTCTTTTTACAGTTTTAAAAATACAGATTGCAATATTCCACATTTAAGGGAAACAAATAAATAAATAAATGAACAAATAAAGCGAGCAAATAAAAGAAAAATCAAATACTTTAGCTATGTAAATCTATAGAATACATTTTAAACATCTCAGTCAGGCACTGTATTTAGCTATTTAAGTATGAATTTAAATTTTTAAACTCTTACCTGGTTAATCAAGTATTTGTCTCATCAAAGGTGTCCTTATGCCATATGTTTTAGGAAAAAAGCAAAGAAGATGCTATTTCAACTGCAGTAGGGTGAGTTCAGCTTTTCTATCTCCATTAGAGTCAGCAGGACTGCATTTGAGCTAACACATTTAAATCCTTCATTAGAAAGAAATTCAATGTAGGAAAAGTAGCAGAATTAAATTTAATCCTATTTTTACAGATCTCATAAAAAATGAGGCATAAACGACAGCTAAAGAGAAAAGGAAAGACTATGTGGAAAATATCTAAAGCTGTTAGAGGATCCTGCCATTTATTCCTTCAAAGTCTATTCACTCCAGTGTTTTGGCATTTTTTGAGTACCACACAATAATGGCCAGAGGTGCACATTGTAGCACTCAGCCTTAATTCACTGCCTCCTGAGCTTTTCCAGCTACCTCTCCACACCAAGGTTTAGATGTCATTCAGGCATCTAGCTCCGAAAAGCATCTTGGAAGCATGTACTTGCCCTCCATGTACTTACCCTACCTAGATTCCTTCCCAGGCACAAAGATCTCTCATCCTGAGAAGACAGAGAGGAGCCTCATGGGCCCAGTTTGCATTGTGAGCTAACTGCATGGTCCACCATGGACATAAATCGGAAAACACTCCTCGGAGCAGTGAACAAGTTCATGGGATGGTTCAGGTCAGGTTCACCCCTGGCTTCTGCTGTTTTTTGCAGTGAGGAGATGCTGGCACACATTTTCTTCATGTGTGCCAAGCTACAGTCCCCCTGTCAACACTTCTCACCTCTGCATTTTTATCCTCCTTATCAAAGATCACACTAAGTCCTGGAACTTTCTTATGAATATCCATTAGCCTGGTCAAAACTTCAGTCCATGGACACTGGAGAAGAAAGCGCTGGAGAAGAGGCTTCATTTTTCATTTCTTGTCCCACCACATTTTTAGCAAGTGCGTCCCTGGCCATCATGCACCAGCCCTGTGGGCACTTTTAAGGGTGTGCTGAGTGCTATTGTGGGTGTTCTGCCCTAAGGACGCCTTAGTTCCCTTTCTTTTTGTTGTTTTGTACATTTTTGTCCTTCAGCCTACTTCATTTTTCCTCATTTGTAATCCACCGTAAGGTTTTCACTTTCTGTAATCCACCCTGTCTATTTTCTTTGGTTTTATACACCAGAAAAATATTAAGGTTTCCAGAGGTGGTCTGGTTTCTCCACAACAGAGAAAAATCAGTGGCCATGAGGGGCTGGGATGCCCTCCCTACACCTCTTCTGCATGGCAGTGAGAACAATGTCAGGCTCAGCAGTACAGCTCCTATACTGCCTTGTCCACCTCATAGGAGAGGGAGATTGCAACCTGCTCTAACACCAACACCCTGCACCACCAGTGCCACCACTGCATCATCTCTGCTGCCACCATCCTCACCACTACTGCTGACTTCCCACCCCTTTCTGCCCCAACATGTGTGGGGCTGCAGCAGGGCACCTCCCCCCCACACACTTGGCAGCCAAACCCCCAGGAGCTCGGGGGTGGAAGAACCAGCTGCTCTTCCTGTGATGGAGATGGGCAACCTTGGGCAGATATGCTGTGTGCTCTTAATTTTATTCTTGTCACACAGAAAGCATTACTGATGCTGACAGGGACTTCTGTGACAAAAAATCCTTATAAAATAAGGCAACTTTAGGAAATATATATATATGCAATTAGTACTACTTTTTCTTCGTTATAGCTTTAGTTTTTTGGGATCATCTGGAGTTTATAGCTTCTGTAGCTCCTTTGGTAAATGTATCAACACACAAGTAAATCATCAAGCAGAATTTCCACATAAACAGTAAGTGCTAACTACATTGTGGAAACCAAGACAACCTCCCTTATCCTAATTCCTGCAGGCATGCTGCAAAGAATTCTAAACATTCCTAAATCTGTTTCTTAGTGTAACCAATGTCGGGCATTCTATACAGTCCTGTGGTAACAAAGAATAAAAAGCAGGAAAGGCTTTATTTATCGTATATTATAATGTACTTTTAGCATTATCTATGAAAGAAGGGGCCACTGAGAAGACATTGTGTACCAGACCAAATATGTACTAGATTATAATGGAGCCCTCTTAGTGACATCACTGTGTACAAACTTCTAATGTCCTATGCTAGACTCACTTATCTGGAGAAAACACTGGTCCCAGCCAGGTCTCACCTCCTCAGCATCTCTTGGGTGCAGGATGCTGCCACCACTCCTGATCTGCTGGTAAAATTACCTGCAACTGATCTAGTCAAAATGACAGGTATTAGGATCTGGCTACAAATTAGAGTGACAGAAACCTTCCACACCAGTGCCTCCCCTCTCGTTCAACACAAGAGTTGCACAAAAAAAGTAGATGCAAGTTCAACCCAAACTTCACTGACGGTTCAGCCAGCTTCATTCAGGGTTTCCATTGACTGGATGGAGACTGGTCTCTGAAGTCAGTGGCTGATCTTCTGACTGGAAAATGAATGCTTTTTATTCTCAGTAACCAAAAATAAAACTGCAGAGGTTAAAGAAACAGAATTGTTAAATTCTTAGTATAACTATTTCTGACATTGGTATATACCACAGACTACAAAATGCTGGAGGAATGTATTTATTATGAGCTTATACGGTCTTAGCACACAAACTGAAGCTGTTTTCTGATATGTGCAATTCTAAACATATTCACTGTAAACAGATTCACCATTATTACTTCTTAAATCAATACTGACATTAAAAGGATGTAAAATTATATGGAAAATCAAACAATGAGTGTCAAAAGCTGTATAAAAAGCAAATGAATGAATCTTAAATCACCAGCATTCCCTCACATTACATGTCACTGAAGAGATAATCTCCACTACAGGGATTTTCTTCTCTTTCCAAATAAGATAGCACAATCATAATTTTAAGCAGCGAAATAGAGCAGAAAGAGAACTTCAGGGCTTCCTTCACTCTTTAAGGACAGATTTTGGCACACTCTTTAACTAAGTTCATCAGAGAGTTACAGGTATTCACTTTAAAGTATGTTTTGCAATCTCTTCTTCAAAAATATAAACCATTTTCATAAGTTATAAAGTTTTTATAGACAAGTATGTTAGGTCCTGATTCAAATACAACTGAAATTGATGTCCACTGAAGACAGGTGGAATTGATACAATACTAAACTCAAGCCTTCATCAATATAATGCAGTGGCTCAGTTTAAAATCCAACAAAATAAAATGGGATAATTTCTATAGAGAAGGAATTAAACATTTTCATTTCTGGCTAAAAAACCCCAAACTGCTTAGATAAAAAAAGAAAGACAATTTAATTTAAGGTTGCAATTATACTGCAAGATTTTTGTCTCTCAGAGCCTGAAGCACAGTCCAACAGCCACTCAGTTGCTATAAATTCCTTAAGTAGCCATTCACAGTAATTGGGAGAAAAAACTTGGGATCCTAATTTCTTCCTAATTTGACAAGTACTGGAGATGAAAGTGTTTTATTTATTTTGGGGTATTTTCTTCTTTTTTTTTCCCCTTTTCTAAAAGTTCAGAAGACAAGAAAAATAGATTGAACAAAAGTTTAAAACTGACAATTAAAATAGAACGATTTGGTGCTTCTGAATTCCCAGAAGCTAAACTCTAGCCAAACTAGCTCTGGCAGTCACCTCTGGTACAAAGTCACAGACACACATAAACACACACATACATACACTTTCTCAGCAGAAAGAAACAACAAAAATACCTCTGTGCTTGACTTGGTTTAAGTTGCTCACTGCCCATTGACATAACACTGTGACTTGGCAAAGGGTCATATCTGTCATCTAAAACCTTCCTCTAATGAATAAGATTTCAACTGTTACAGGACCATCCCAGAGGTGCAGAGGACAGGACTAAACCCAGTTCTTGCAGCTGACACTCTGGAAGCTGGAGGCCCAGACACACCCATTTCCACAAACACTTTAACTTCAGTGAGTACCATCAGTTAGTGCCATCATCAGCGAGAGAAGGAAAAGCATGGACATCTCACAAGTTAGAAGGAGAGGACTGCAAACCAGTGACACCTTATCCAGAGGGGTGCGTTACCTTTCATACTAGCTCCCGCTAGCCTTAGCCCAACCTGCAGAGAGCTGAGAATTGGCAGCCCAGCTTTCCTACCTGTCAGCACTGAGGGCGGTGAGGGTGAAGACGGAGACACCAACAGAGGTGAGCTGGATGACAGGGATGAGCTTGCAGCCCAGCTCTCCAAAGAGCCACTCCTCAGAGAAATATCGGGAAGCATCCACGGGCACACAGGTGACTAGCAGCAGCAGATCACCAGCAGCGAGGCTGGAGATGAAGATGTTGGGCACACTTCTCATGGCGCTGTTGGCAATGAAGATCTTCATGAGCGTGATGTTGCCCAGCAAGCCGACAGTGATGATGAGGAGGTAAAGCGAAGGGATCACACAGCGGATGATGAACATGGCCGTGCCTCTCCCCGGGGGCAGCAGGACTGTTTCGGGCACCAGATGAGTGCTTCCATTCTCCCCGACGGGCATCGTTGTGAACTCGGGAGAGAGCTCTGGCTCCATCCTCCAGCTTCGGGTGGACTGAAGGTCCTTAGTGCAAAGTGCAGTGGGAGCCACTGGAAAGCTTTACCTCTCTGCTAGTCAATCAACTTTCCTCCCCTCTCCTACTGCCTTTCTTCCTCCCTCTTCTTTGACGAGTTTTCTCCCTTCAGAAATGTAGAGGAATGTCCACCGGAGCAGTGGCAGGAGAGAGAAATAAAAATTCCCATGCTCAGCCCCTCAGCTCTTCGGACAAGCTTCTTCCGGCGGGCAGGGGAGCAGGAGATCCTGAGCCCTGCGGGCAGCGAACGCCGTCAGGACAGCGGCCACCTGCCGACCACCTCCCTCGGGGCGCCGCTGCCGCCGCAGCGGAAGCTCGGTCCGGCCGCCTCCTCGCGCCCGCAGGGGCTGCGGAGCCGCGGAGCCGCCAGCGCTGTCCAGCGGCGCCGGAGCTTCTCGGAGGCGGGGGCGAGGCTCAGAGCAAGCCCCCTTCTGACTCCACATCACCGGTTTATACCTGGTATCGAGAGGGGCCGCCCCGCCTTTCCTCCCGCGAACGCCTGTGCCCTCGCCCCAGCCCCGAGCCCGCCGAGGGGGATCGTGCGTGGAAGGGAGAGGCGGATCCCACAGCCGACGCCGTCCCGCGGGGTCCCAGCCCCTGAGCGCGATGGGGACGACGAGAGGAGCGGGAGGGGCGAGTGGAGCCTCTACTCGCGTAGCTGCCCTCCGCAAGCAGTCCCCGAGAGGCGCTGTCCGGCAAACCTGAGGGCTGTCCACCACGTCGGGTAGAACGCAGGATCGCCTCCGAAAACCCGTCTTCCAGCATCTTACCCAGGTGAAACCAGGGCGCTTTGAAACTCAGGGTGACGAGGAGAGAGGGACTTGAAAAGATTTTACTCCTGGCATCCAGCTGAGGGGTCTGCGTAGATCCTATTCAAAGACATCAGCAGCGTTTGAAGTTTTAGGCTTTGATTCACCGAGTTGCATTTCACAGTGGTCTCGACTATGGAAAGGGGGAAGGTGATGTGTTTTATCTTATTTTTGTGACTTACTATGCAAATGGTATAACACAGGAGATAATGAATGTTGTTTGCCTCTTTGAAGAATAGCATTTGTCCCTATTGTTTCTTACTTTTCAGTGAGGTAATGTCTTTTACTTCCTAGTGTCTGCACATGTAGGCTTTGCAATCAGCTCCATTTGTTTCCAGCAGAAGCCATGAATGTAGGTAGCCGTGTACATATGCTGAAAGACAGGCAGACCTACTGGACTGAAGTTTTCAACAACGTGCTAATGCAGAGGAATAACAGCATCAGCCAGTAACATGATCTGCAGACTGATTCCTTCATTTCTTTTTCTCAAAAGGACAATGTAATGCTTGTTCATGTTATTCCAAGAGTTCTCTTGGAGCTCTGTGGGTTTATGACAGGTGTGTGGAGTCTGACCACTGAAATATCAGAAGCAAAGCATTTCACATGTGCAGTGACATATACCCTGTCCATGGCATCCTGTCTAGTGTAGGAATCAAATCAGTGATTTTTCTTAAATAAACTTTCACTAAGATTATCAAACACAAAGCATTAATGTTTCTTAAAAGTTACACCTCTCTGTATCTATTTATTGAGTGTTGACTCTTCTCACATCCCAAAATATAGAAATGTGTTAAAGTTGTGTAGATTCATACAATGCTGAATCATTTGTTAGAGACCTAACCAGTGCTAGGCCTCAGAAAGGATCAGGATAGAGACTTCACCTTTACCACTAGGCAGCTCATTGGAATTGTCACAAAGTTCCTCAGGAAATGATTCTTGTAACTGATCAAGTTTCCTTCACACAGAATTAAATACAACTACATTCCCTCTGAGGCAGCCTTACTGATAACTTAGATATTTATCTAAATTGCTATCACCCTCTACTTTGCTGAGCATGCATGAAATTTTCTAAGATCAACAATACTCAGGTTTCTGCTAACACTCTAAATCAGTCTTTTTGGTTTCCATTGACTGGATCCAATATATGTCTTTGACACTGTGAGCTAAACCTTAACACTGAGAATATGGTCCTTTTGCTAATTTATTTGAAAATGGGTTTATATATGAGGTTTCCATTGGGAAAATAGTATAAATTCAAAATATATTTAATACTGATTTGAGAGAAGAGGAAGTTGAGTCTTTTTGCATGAATATCAACAGAAGAACACTTCAAAAGCTTCTATCGGCATAAATTTATTGCAGTTTGTATGGAGGGAAGTGAGACTCCTTGCTTCTTGTTGCACACCACCACTCCTACTCCTGCCTTCCAGGAGAATTTCTTCTAGCCTAGTAAATTTTATCTGTCCTTTAGTCCACAGGAATTCCTGAGGTTGAGGAATTACAAACATTTTCAGTATGAATTTATGTTCCTGATTTTTCTCAGTACTTGATTTTATCTACCCTATATTTTTCAGAACTCTGAACAGCAAGGAAATAAGCTTTGGAGAGAGTGTCTCCAGCTCAGAGAAAACAGAAAGTTAGATTATGCTTCTAATGTTGTTCAACAGATGTCTGCATAAAGATAAGGGAATGCACTCAAACAATATGAATACAATTTCCTGCAGAGGTGAAAAGTTGTATGTGGCTGGGGAAGATCCACAGACCCCGACATAAACCAGTCGGAATTCAGATCTCCACATACAAACTTTATCATTCTCTTTTCAAACAAAATAGTCCACTCGTGTCTTTGGATGTTATTTCAGATTACAGCCTAGAGACAATCTCATCACTCAGCTGTAACACAGTACCTGGCACAAGACCAAGGGAGACACCGCAACAAGTTCTTTTTGGGAAAGAACCTGCACAGGCACAATAAGCCAGCACAGATGGAGTGTATCTGGGAGTGCAACACCGTAGGGCAGGAACCACAACAATTTGGAAATGTGTGAGGCAAATCCATTTCATCAGTATTTCCCAAACCTAGGGATTCATAATCAGTTCGTGTAGGAATGAAGAACTCCACACACCTCACAAACGCCCTCTACCGAAAAGTGGCTGTGACAGAGAAAAACAACGTTTGTGCAGCTCAAGGCACTTGATAATCTCAGGGCTAATTCCCGACTTGCACGTCACAACAGGCTTTGTGTAGTCCCATAAAGAGCTAAACATATCTGCCCACCAAAACTCCCCGCAATGAGCAGACGTTAATTGTGTGTGCTTGCGCATTTAAATGAAAAGGGAGTTCAAATGCAGCCCTGGAATGGATAATGTTTGAAAGTCACACATTAAAAAGAAACATGGCAACAACCAAGGAACAAATAGTATTTGATTTTAAACACTGGACATTAGGAACCAAGTATTCAATAAAGTTTGTAGTTTCACATATTAGGCCAGCAGACACAGCTGGGAAAAGGGAGCATGCATTATAGCAGAGAGTGACTTCTTCCAGACAGTCAAATGTACAACGTTAAGTAACTCATGTTTTCTTTCATGTTACTTCAATACAGGCTTTCTTATTTTTTTTAATGGAAGTTTTTTTCTTTTTTGTCAGAGATTTTCACTTCAGCTTCTTGAGCTAGGGGCTCTATTTAAAAGACAAGGGGATACAGAAACAGATCACTTCCCCAGGTTTCAGAATAGATAACAGGGTTTACAACTGCTCCTATGTGGGTAGCTAGAAGTGGGTCCAAGTAGCAGCTGGAAATAGTAGGCAGAGTTGCAGAAAGGAGGGGAAGGAGACAAGGGGTCTCTACCTGGGTGTGAAACACTGCATGTTTTGGAGTCAATGAGGTCGATTATTCAGCTTCTAAAATCACATATCTAAGGCCAGGCCTCAAACCCTAAGGTTAGACATCCAAACATCAAAACTCTACATCTCTTTTAGTAGTAAAATAGTGCCGGAAGTTAAACATTTTGTAGGCAATGCTATTGCATTCCCTGGGAGAAGCTGATATGAGAAGAATTATTCTAAAGAGAAGAATTGTTCTGGATTTGTGTGGAGAATGTCACAAATGGCATAAGCTAGCAAACTAAATATGTTCAAAATAGAAATGCTGAGGTCAACTATGGCTACTCAGGGATAAGCTCTAAGCAGCAGCTAATTAATATAAAACATGTCTGATGTGTGCCATGCAGTCCTTTCCTCTTCAAGACTCCAGAGAACAGAAGAAATAGCTACACTTTGGGGTTAGAGCTGGCCTCTGTCCACCAGCAGTACTATGTCCTTGGACCATTGGGCTACAAGCAGAAGCTTATGGCCTCCTAGGCCTGAAAGCTCCAATGAACACCAGTATGGAAATCCTTACTTGTTAGGTTGGCATGGCTGGACAAAGTAAGTGTAGAAAAGAATGCTAATGATTTATGATGTGTATTTCCTAATTTGTCAAAATTAAGAATTAAATTTTATAGTAAACAGACTTTGAATTAATTAAAAAAAAAAAAGAGTGGGGCAGAAACTTTATTTATGACACATCTCCCCAGACTGAGTGCTGTGGCTGAGCCCATATCCCTGTGCAAAAAACAGACAATAGACCACCCTTCTCAGATTTCAAATTTTGCATCCTGCCTGGTATGCTTTGTGCCAAACATGAACCAGCAGTCAGGAGGATCTGAGGAAGTCACTGGACTCCTAAGCCTCCTGCCCTAGCCGAAGGTGAGGCAACCCCCGTCTCGGATCCAAACTGCAGTGCAGGCAGCAGTCTGCAGCTGGCAGAGGCCTTCACTGGACCTAAGCTTTGGTACAGGGAACTCTGCAAACCAAAACAGAAATTAAGGTGCTTCCAGCATTAGACAAAATTGGAAAGCTGCCAGAAGCAGCTGTTCTCCAATATTTAGGCATGCGAGCTCTCTTTTGGCAGACAAAAGCTTATTCTGTTGATACCAGTGTGCCATTTTCATGGTGCTGGTTTTTTCAAGGCACAACAGTAATAGGTGCCATTACATTTACCCACACTAATAAGGCAACAAATTGAGTACTTAATGTTAAACATACAGCTCATCCCTCTAAGCACAACTGCAGCTTTATGCCTGAATTTAGATTCCATTTGCTTTACTGTGATTATTCAGTAGGACATTAAAAGCTTAAAGCGCACACCACTGAGTTGCAAAGCCAAGTCAAAAGCCAGGCTTAGGACTCACCTAGAAACAAGTCTGATATCAACATCTTCCATCCTGTTTGTTTGTGAGAGACAATTAACATTTAATAATTTGAATCTATCTCCTATAGATTCAAAACAAATAATGATTTTCTGTCAACAAAGTCTCAAGGAATAGCTTAAATTTCCTTAGTAGACTGCATTCAAAAGGACTGCACAATGCCAGTTTACTATACTTGCATCTCAAGTTATTCTCCTAATGTGGTGTTACGAAGCACATTATTGAATGTATATGACAAAAGAAAAACATTGCTGTTAGTTCCTCCTAGTGCGAAGAGAATGAGATTCCTGTGCTTGAGCTCACATGACATGTATTGAACCACTTCAAAGAAAGTGACCATTTTATTTTGGGCCCATTCATCACACTCGGTGGGGTTTCAGTGCAGACACCCATGGGGTTTGTACTGGGTTTATTTGGCAATGTCTCTAGAATTCCTTTTTTTTTTTTAATTTCAATACAGCTGTATTTCTCATGTGTTCCCAGAACTAAATCAGAGCATTGTGAGCTAACTCTTCTTTTAGCATCTTTATCACAGGACAGAAATTTAAGTTTCCATAGTGTTCCTGAAACTGTACAGAGAATGACTCAATTGTCTTAGATTAGATGATCCAGCCAGATAAGTAATAACAAGATCCTCACCTAACAATAAATAGATACAAAGTAGCATTGTATAGTGCAGCTTTTTACCTAAAATGTGTTCTTAAATATTGTTTCTATCTATTGTGGAATCAAATGCTGATCAAACTTCACAACTATTACGGGTTCATGTTAATCAATTATTGTGCAAATAATCACTCCTATACCAAGCATAGTGAAAAGCATTGAAAGATCTATCTCCATGTAGAAATTGAGAGTTTTTCAGCTTTCCTATTATTGCTTTTTTAAACATTTCTGCTTAAAGGGATTGTAATAAATACCAACACAAGTAATTTTTTAAAGTACATTAAACAACAGGGTTTCAATAGCAATTCACATTTTAAATAACTAAACGATTAAATATTACTGATATTAAATATCTGCCCAGTATGGTGGGTTGAGTAATTTCATAGTATTGTGGAAAAATTAAATTTCTTTTGGATGATAATGAAGTTCTCTATGTATTATGTATCAAAAAACAATTCATTGTAATCATAATCACTGCGTTTTGGTGATTGGTTTTGGTTAGTCACACATCCTGAAGTTCACAGTACTCTGCTGCAGAATACATATCACTATGAGGCATAGTTGCTTTTAGTTCATACGATATACACAAACCTCAGCATTTTCTCCACACAGTGGAGCAGCAGATTGCATTAAAAAAAGTTAGAAAACCCAGTCTCAGTGCTACTAGTACAGAACCTTTTACAGTACTCCATGAGATAAAAAGACATTTAATTGACTGAACTAGGAACTGTAGTAAATAACACACACTTAGTGAAGCACCCTTCACCTTCTTTGCAATTTAGCTGCTTCAGCAGACTCAGGGCAGACTCCCCTTACAAAGAGTGTTCTGATGTCTTACAACAGTTATTTCAATGATGTCACTAAAACAGTCACACTGAGGTACCTTTTAGAGACACAACAGCTAAATCCATACATAAAATGAACCCCAATTCCCACCTCTTCCCTCCTTCTGCTTGTGCTTCCACGCATATGAGCATACATCAAAGAGAGAACAATGCCTTTTGTTACATCATCCTGAAGTCATGCTGCAGTTACAAAGTTACAGTTACAAAGGAGGTTCTCTCATGAGTTTAGAGGCAAAAAAGTAGAAGCTCCTCTTTGGATTTAGTGACTGGATTTCACTTTCCTGTGCACCCAGAAAGCCGAATAAACTCCTGTGCTCCAGTGACTGATGAGTTAGCATTTCACCTTTACTGATTTCCCATTTCTGTCTTTCTTTTCTTCATCTTCTCATAAAACTCTCAGTGAGTTCAAACTACTGAGCTGAGGTACATCCTTGCGACTATTTACCAGCAGGAGTGTCTGGCGCACGCTTGGGCTGGAGTGCATAGCTCTTCTGGAGCTCTTTCAACTGCACATACTGAGTAAGCCGGCAAATTATCAATAACAATTATTGCAATTAAGTTATTTGTAGCAATTTTGGAGTAGTTAATATTATTTGTTTTAATTCAACTGCTGTTTCTTCGCATTCAGAATCGTGGACCTACAGCTTCCAAGTCCCGTTGCATCCTTTCTTTTTATTGGACTTAGTTAAAAGAAGCTATTAACCTCTAGACGCTCCGGCTTGCCGGGTCCCAGCTGCTCCCGCCAGCGACAGCCCCGAGAGCGCTGCGGGACCGGGGCCGGGGTGGGGTGATGGTCGGTACAGCGGGCACCCCGAGGAGGGGGGGAAAGGCCGGCGCTGCTGACGGTGCTGGCCGGGGATTATTGCCCGGCGCCAGCCGGCCCCGCTTGCGGTGCCGCCCGCCTGCCCGGTCCGGGATGGACGCGGTACACGCCGAGGGCGGCCTGAGCGGGGCTAGAAATGCCCCTCTGGGGAAGCTCAAATGTAATTTGCAGGAATAAGTGTGGTTAAAAGTATGGTAATAGTCGGGTTTGATGGTGGCACGGCGGTCCGTGCTTTGCCATCACCTGACACTATGTGAATGAGTCAATACAACAGCAAAACGAATAGACTTTGGGTCGAAGCGCTCAGCTCCGTCTGGCGCGTTCTGCAGCAGAGGAATACAGATAAAGCCAGTGAAACAAATGAACTGACAAGTGCTAGACAAATGGACGTTTATATAAAATTAGTAGGAACAGTAAAGTGTTCTAAGCCATTATATTGTTAGAAAGCTTCACAGGCAAACTCTCTCCTTTTAAAACAAGTAGATTAAAATAAATATTTTGGATAATGAAAAAGAGCAAGTAGACCTCCAACAATAACACTGTTCACTTTTGTTTTTATGGCGAATAACCCTGTGATTTGCAGCTCAGGCCACCAACGGTAATTGGCCAATTCCACACTCTTTTTTTTGGCTCAATTCGAATGTTTTTCCTTGGCGTTTTGGGCTTTGCTGTTTATGGAAATGAGGCCTTGCATTTCAGCTGCGACCCAGACAAGAGAGAGGTTAATCTTTTCTGTTACAACCAGTTCAGGCCTATAACTCCTCAGGTAATTATTTTTTGGGGTTTTTTTTTGGTTGGGTGGGTTTTTTAATTGTAAAAATTCAATGTTAAGAAACTAAACTCCAAAAAACATGATTGTTCCATATAAGAAGTAGTAACTGACTGGGTAATTATTAGCTTTTGTTCATTAGTATTTTCCTTTTAATAACCCTTTGTCTGTGACTAAATATGGACTTGTGCTTTCTGTCCTTCATAACAACAATCCTCACGTTTCAGAAACCAACTGACCTTTTCAAATCAAAATATAACAGTCATTTTACCTTTACTGTCATCTAAGTATTTATACATTTGATATATATTAAAAACAGACTTGCAAAATGTTCCAATATGTGTGCATTTTAGCTGTCCCTATGCAGTTGTAAATGATCTGACAGCTACATTTCTGCTACATTTTAGGTATTCTGGGCATTACAGCTGGTGATTGTACTGGTACCTGGTGCCTTTTTTCACCTTTATGCTGCATGTAAAAGCATCAAACAAGAAGATATTCTCCAAAAGGCATCCTACACTGGTTTTTATATCTTCTCTGTTTTTTTAAGGATTGTCCTTGAAGTTGTCGCTTTTTGGCTACAGATTCAGCTCTTTGGTTTCAAAGTGAATGCAATCTACATGTGTGATGTGGGAGCACTTGAAAAAAAGTTTAACATTACCCGGTGTATGGTGCCAGAGCACTTTGAAAAGACAATTTTTCTTATTGCAATGTATACATTTACTGTGATTACTGTGATCTTGTGTGTTGCCGAAATTTTTGAGATCTCATGTCGGAGGCTAGGTTTCTTAACTCAGTGATGTCAACCACTCCTAGTCATTTACCACCCTGTCTACTTGTAGTTTTATAAAAATGATTTCAAGCTATAACAAAAACCATCTCCTGTCCTCTATGCAGTGTTGCAGAAGAGAACCACACTCATGGTTACTACTGCAGAATAGTCATCTGACATTTGCTCTTTCTCTAAAATCTACAACATTATGTGAATAATCTTTGTTTCCATGTCAAGACCAAAGGCAAGATGTATGCTACAAGAGTAGCATATTTTCATGACCTGCTACATACAATAGTTTTGCCTCCAGAGGAGTGTCTGTATGTGAGGAGGAGGTTATTTACAAAACTACTTTTATTCACAGCTTTTCTAAACACATGCAATTGCATGTTCTTATGGTTTGAGAATTAAGCAGTAATGGTGGATAATCTCTGAATACTAGAAAGCATTTGAGCATCTTCCCAAGCAGTGCCACTATTGCAACTTGTACCTCAGCCCCCTGGGGCAGAGGCTTCTGGTTAGACTGTGGGGATGACATATCCATCAATACCAGTTTACTTTGTAGTGGTCTAGCTAGCGTCACCTGCTGGCACTAGCTCCTTTTAAAAGTGAGAGAATAGCACGGTATTCTTTGTGCTGACTGAAATGCCTTACCCTCATTATGTTTTGGTTTAAGATGCAGAAGATTTTTACCAATTTAGTATGATCCCATTTTGAAGGAATAAAAGGGCTTTCTGACTTAATTTTGCAAAAGAGGCTTAAAAGTCCCAAAATAAAATCTCAGAGATAAGCCTTTTCTAGGCCCAATCATGACTTGATTTCAGTGAGAGTTTTGGGTGTGACAGCAGAATTGGGCCCACAAATTTTTTGCTGTGTGTGTCACATTTAACTTCTTGCTCTGACTAAGGTTGCTAGACTAACCTTAAAAAAGTTAAAAAAGAAACCTGCATACTAAAATTATTTATGAGATAAGTGTATTAAAGTTAGGTTAGATCTCAACTTTATATAGGTATCAGATGTTTTTGTGTGTGAGTTTCTTCTTAAGGACTAATAAACATATTAAATTTACAAGTGATTTCCTTGTGATGAAGTGAGATAATGGAAATAAAACAGACTTTAGAACTGGAAAGAAAGGAGGAGGTAGTTTCCTGTATAACATATGTAAAAATAACAATTAGCTATTTTCCATCTGTTTTTCAAACATAAAAAGTTGAGATCCCAGTGACAACCTTTGGGCCCTTTAAAGAATACTTAGAAAATTCTGGAAAAATTATTACCAAATGTTTTAGCATCAACTGCTAGTTGAGCAGTCCCAAACATCCTCACCTTGTAATCCTCACCCACAAAAGTAGTCCTCATTACATAAATGGAATTGTATGATTTACGTGTCTTGGATTTGATTGAATCTGGGCCATTTAAAAAAAAAGTGGATCACAACCTCATGTGTGATTTTTTTTAATATGCTAACCAAGAACATTAAAGCATTAATGTTATCTTTTTCCCTATGGAAATAAGTTATATGTTGTCTTAAATAAATGTCCAGTCAGTATCATCATATTTGTGCAATATTAAAATAGCTATTTGATATTTGCAAGCATTAAAGGTGGAATAAAAATCACTGTGCTAACTTCTTGTTTACATAATGTGCCAAGTGCTTTGGTTGATACATGTTTAATTTTTCACTGTATATGTCAGTATCCATCTGGAATTATTCTTTGCAATTCAAACTTGTAATCTCAGGTAAAAAAATATTTTTTATTTATTAAAAAATGCAATATATAAAACTACTAAAAAGAAGAATTTACTTTCATGTGTTAGGTACAGTCGTGACCAATAGTATGCAAATCACAATGAGATATTGTATAATAATAAAATAATTTAATCACACTATTTTCCCTGGTACTTAATATTTCTATTGTTTGCTGTTCTTCTTCTGTAGTTTAGATTTCCAAACACTTCAGAAAGGTGAGAGGAGTGCCAAAACCCCCAAGCCCTCACCTCAGGGGATGTCCTTGTTATCCATCAAGAGCCTTGAAGAACTAGTACTAGGGGGGACAGACTGAGGAACCCCCCAGGGGGTTTTAGGAGCTGGATTACCCACCACTGTGCCCTTTCCCTTTGGGTCAAAATCTGGAACATACTAAAAAGTTTCCTTCTTCCAAATGACATACAATGCAGATTTTTTTTTTTTTATGCCTTTCCTTTTAAATTAAAATTGTCAAATTTCTCAGTTTTTCATTTAGAAACAAAATGTGCATTATTGCTTTTTAGTGCAAGTGTTTTTCTGTTCCTGATTCTGTCATTAGTTTCTGGAACATGCTGATGGAGATATTACGTCCATGTAAAGAAACCATTTCCCCATGGTTATCAACACTTCTCTTCCCTGTATTTGCCATTTGTTTTTCTGGCATTCATTGTATTCTCAAGTGTCTCTAAACTTTTCTTTTGCCTAGTCTCCCAAACTCCCACCACTTTAATCCTCATTTACATTTCCTTCCACCCTACTCCCTCTGAGATTGATATGTCTTCATGTGTTTCTCAGTGTTGCACTGACTTTAGCTCAAACGCTTAGCAAATGCTTGAGATGATTCTGAAGGTTTGGGGATTTTTTGCCATTATGAAAGAAATTACATAATACACTTTGGGATTCTTTGGTTCTATTTCTTTACACAGTGAACATGAAGTCCTGTTCCCCAGAACACTGAAGAAGCACTTTTTTGCTTCCATCAGGTTCATAATGCAAGTGCTTCTTTGACTTTTTCATTGTTTTTCAGCATACTTGAGCCACCTCATTTTCACAGACAGCACTCAAAGCAATTCCCAGTTATGTGTTTGCAATCAGTTTTGTCTCCAATCAGCAATCATGACCATTTTAGTTCTCACTTAACAAAGAGCTATAATTGTGACGTGATTGCATTTACATCAAAGGTATAGCTGCTCTGGGCCAGCCAGCTTCTAGTATACTCCCACAACATCCCAGTCCTGTAACCACTCCTTGTTCTGTTCCTTTCTTGGCGTCCTGTCTTCAGACATCATTTTCCTTCTGTTCTCTTTTCAGCACTCTCCCATGCCAGCAATGAGACAATGCAGCCACCTCTCTTACCCCGTGACTCCCTCCAACACACATCTTTCTTTATGCCCTGGAGCATTGATATTCTCTTGCCTCGAAGGCAATCATTTTGAGACCGGAAAGAGGTTTGGCAACAGAGCTATGTAAAAGAAATTTAAAAAGAACTTTAATTATGCTGTCAAAGCGAGAAGATGATAGACACTAAAATAATTTATATTGGAACAATTCGTGAGATCCATTTGAAACCATTTTGCTTCAATATTTCTTTTGCTGTTCTTATCTATCCACTCTCAGCAGAACCAGCAATCCCTGAAGGAGCCATCTGGGAAGTGGTGATCCTACGAGATGTATGTTCCAGGGCTGGCGGACTTGCCGACAGCTGCCGGGAAGCAGCCCGGCCCTATTAGCCGGGCTATGGCAACACGAGGTTTCTCCGGCGGGATGAAGGGCAGAAGTCCAGGAGTAAAGGCGGAGTTCGGCCCTCGAGGGCCTCCTGGGCCTTTGGTGAGCCACGGCGCAGCCCGAGCAGGCTTTTCAATCTGAGAAGAGATTTTACTTGCAGGTAAAGGGAAGGTCTGCACCGCGCTTTCGGCGGACGTGCCAAAGGAAGGGAGACAGGAGGGAGGGGCAGGGGGTCACTGTTCAGCCCCGGGCAGCCGGTGCCGGGCTGCCCTTCCACCGCTGGGCCGGGGGAAGCCCCGGCAGCCCCTAGGTCTCTAGGCTGCTACGGGACGCGTGTCAAGCACTAAGAGGCCACGCAAACAGCGCCTGTGGGTCCCCAGGGACGGACGGAAGGACGGACACCTCCGTGCGGTGCCGCCCGCTCCCTCCCGACCGGCAGAGGGC
>WEIV01030214.1:164165-186812 GCA_013390005.1 Calyptomena viridis
GTGTGCGGAGACGCGAGGGCGGCGGGGAGGCCCCACCCCTGGGCGGCGCCGGGTGGTCGCGGTGCTGTCTCGGCCGGTGCCCCGTCCCCGGCTCGCCCTCCGTGTGCGCTGCGTTTGCACATTACAGCCTTTCCCCAGGCGTAGCGCGTGTTCCAGCAGCCCGACTGCTCCTGTAAAGTCGAGTGTACCGTCAGAGTTGGGACAGTCCTAATGAGTATGGTATAAAAAAATAATATTCGAGAACCTTTTCGGAGGTTTTCTCCTGAAAAGACCTTCTTTCTGTCCTGGGTTTCTGAGTAAGCATTTTGGGATTAAGAGTTTTTTGATTCTGCCAGGAGTGTTCATTTTATTTTCTGGGAGGCTTTGTCGCTTTCTAAGGGTTCTCAAAGGGGGCGAGTGAGTGGCTCTTTCTCATTGTTTCACTAAAATTAACACAACAAAACCTTACTATAAATCTTGCAAATTAATACGTAAATTTTTCAAGCTGACATGGCTTCTAAGACAATGATCATCAGGGTGGATTGTGAGCCTTTCTAAAACACTTTCCATGAACTAAGAAAGGCAAGCCTGCTGTTTTAAATTACTGTTACAGTTAAACCATACCTGGAAAATTCCTAGCACTAGCAGATCACCAGAAATGTTTATGTTTATGACGATCCACCCTTAAGAGGAAGGAAGGTGGGTCGTTACAATGTTGTTTGGGTTTTTTCTTTTTATTGAGATGTGAGGTCATATGAAGGGTTTACTTGGCTTGTTTTCAAGAAAAGTTAAAAAATAGATGTAGAACTAGTAGTTTAATTTGTGAGGCAATTTTAATTTAGAAGGATGAATTAATGAAATTGGAGCTTCAGAAAGCTCTGAAAAATCTGTCAGCTCAGTGGCAGAAGAAAAATTTTAACTGTTACTTGTTTTACAGGAATACTGTGCTAACATGGAAAATAGCAACCAGAGAAGTGAGATAGCCACATATTAAAACACTGTTCTCAATACTACTTGCTCTTTATTTAATGGAAAAACACAGGACAAGGCACACTTTGTGAGGCAGGAATCACCAGCTATGTCAAGTTGCACTGGTTTTGGGGTCTTTTTGTGTGTTTCTTTGGGCTTTTCTATCACATGTAACATCCTGTTTGGCTAGACAAGAAAAAGACTAGCATTAGTGCAGGTAGTAGAAACCTATTCTTATTTTAAAACAGAAATGGTTTAGTGTCTAATCTCTTTTGCATTCTGCAACTTAATGTTTAAGTCTTAGTGTAGAGGGAAGAAAAGCCTGTGTTGGCTAATTACCATTTCCTGTAAAGTTGTTTGCCCGATCTGTCCTAAGTAGTCTGAAAATTTTATTTTGTAATTTGAGTACTTTAACACATCTGATTCATTACTGAGTATAGTGAAGACTCTATGCTAATTACAGTACTACATAAAGTAAAAAGCAGTGACACCTCTTTTTTAAGTTAGGTCTGTCTCAGATCCTTTGTTCTTTTAAATACACAAAAGAGAAGAGTTAGTTTTCGACAGTGTTCCACTGATTACACTCATTTCCTCCCGTGGTGGATGAGTTTGTCTGGATTGACTAAAATGCAGAAGTCCTGTTTCACAGAATTTTTTTTTCTTCATTTAGTTATGACTTTGAAGCAAAAATAAGATTCATAAACCATTAATTTTTAACATTGTGGGTTTAGAACAATTATGTGAAATCCCAAGGTATTAATTATTAATATTGCTACTGTCAAAAACAAGTACTGTATATACTGCTAGCATTCAATGAATAATGAAAGCTTTACTAAAAAGATAGGTTTTTAAAAGTGGAGGTCTGGGGATACAAAAAACTTCAGGATACTTTTCAGATAAAGTTTTGAAAGCAATGCAGATTTATATAGAGTTAAAGCAATGTTTCTCATTAGATGCTTCACTGAAAAAATTGAACATCTCTTTGTTGAGCCTTTGAAGTGTGTTCCAGAGTAGCTCTACACATATTCTATAATGTGTTGTGCGGAAGGAAGTCTCAGTGTGTGCTGAAACATGTAGTGATCACTGTGCTGGTGCTTCTCCACCAGCCTCATCTGCAGCTGCATGCCTGGCATCATGTATGTCCCAGGAGCAGGAGGCCAGAGTGGCCTTTGCCTGGCACTCTGTGTGTCCTGGGACCAGGAGGCTGGTGTGACCCAGCTGAGGGGACCCTGCAGTGACAGGTCATGTGATGGGACAGTGCTGCATGTTCTGTCACACGGCTGCTTGCACAGCCACTCTGTGAGGCTCAGACATACCTCACAACTCAAACATCTGAGTTTTGGTCATCCAATGGATGCAACCGGGAGTGGCATGTTTATAGCTTTGGAATATTGCCATGAGTGGCTCATACCTAGCGAAAAAGCCTTGGTCTTAGTATTATTAATGTTTCCATAGCACAGTAGTTGTCAGTATGAACAAATTTTTTTATATATGAACATGTATTTGCTAGCTTTTGATTTATGTTCGTTTTAGTTAAATTCCACTTGTATATTTCTGATAATAAAAGCTGTGACATGAATTAATTTGAGCATCAGAAGCGAAACTCTGGCAAGATGTGTGTGCAACCTAAAATATTACTTTCTGTAGCTTAGCAATAAAATTGTCAAGAGTAACTACTTACTGCCTTGTTAACATTTTTGTCTCTCATCAGCATCCATGGGTGCTAGAGGTGCACTTTTAAAGCTAGGAATTTAAATGGAAGTTGCATGTTTTATTTGCATACAGCATTTTAAGGTTTTTTTCTCTTACCTTTTTTTGGGTATAGTGCATTTTAAGCATTAACCTAGCATAAATCAGTAATGGCAGCTAAAGAAGATATTGTAGTCCTTCTCTTGCGTCTCATTCCCAACCCTAGTGTGCTTCAGAAGCAAATGTTGATGTAATTGTATGATGAAAGCCGATAATAAGCTGTTTTTCAGCCAGGCCAATTCACTACTGCTTAAACAGCTGTACTTCCCCACAAAGACAAGGAACAGGACACAGTGGCTTGAGGTGAAGACAGGACTCCTGTTTTTTTGATATTGCTCATGTATGCTGATTTAAAGAAACTGTAATTTAATGAACATTAATCTGTTTTACACAATATGAATAGTTACAGTAGGAATTTTTTTTTTCAACTGCCATATGATTTTCCACATGAGAAATAAAATGTGGAAGAATAGCACTTATGTTCTTGTACACTGTAATACATCACAGATGCTTTTTTGTGGTACTTCTAGAAACACTGCAAAAATTTAAAAAAGGGTTTATTTCTAGTAGTCCTGTGTATTCCTTACAAAATCTTCATGCTTAGTCTCATTTTTAGGTATTCAATTTCAAAGCAGCATATGATCAGTAGCTTTATATGTTGTGTGTAAACTTTTTTTTCTCTATCTGCTGTTGGTAGGTGGACATCATTGATTGAAGCAATAAAAGTATATTTGCTTCCTGACAGTATGTATCATAAATTTACTTTGTTGTTAAATTTTTACTACAATTACAACTTGCTTGTTCTACTTACAACATAGACTGTAAAGAAATAAAGAAACCAAGTTTTTTTGTTATTTTGTTTAAGCTGTGCAGGACATAAAATCTCATAAAATAATTCTCCTTTAAAAGAGATTAGACCCTTAATAGTTAATGTAAGTGTCCAGCACTGCAGTAATCTGCTGCCTTTTTTAAAAATGCTTACCTCACTTCTCTATTTTTTTGTAACTCATTGTCATTAAGTATGTAGCTGGTTCGGGTTCAGTAAAGGTCATCTGATTCAGCAGGTATAAGGGAATACCAGAAAATTATGCTAAATTCGTTGCCTAGCAGAAGGCAAATAAGTAATTGGTAGTAAATAAAATAACTTTTTAAGTTAAAACCTTAGACATGTCTGACTGTTTGACTACTTTGAGATGTTATTCTGCAGACAGAAGGAGGCAGGCTCTGATAAAAAAATCTCTGGCCTGTAATAGCTGAAGAAATTATATCTCTATGGCATAGGCAGTCTGACTCAGAAGTTACTTTTTAACAATTGCAAGGTTTGAGAGGTAGCTGTATCTTCGAAAACTTCTAGTTTAGAGTTTAAAGCAAGGTTTTCCTTAGTGGCTGTTGTTTCAGCCTTTCAGTAGTGTTAAGCTCTTTGCAAAGATGATTGGTAGTTTATTTTAGGCTTCTGTATGTACTGGCCATTGATGTTCTGATTCAAAAGTATTGAGAGAATGCCAGTGAGTTGCCAGAAAAGGACTGTTGTTTCATGATGTATAACACCCTAACACACAACAGTGTTTGGATATCCAATGGATGCAACGTGAGAAATTACGATTCTAGTAACTTCTGAAAAGCAGAGCTGTCATGATTTTTGCTTTACAGTGTACTAAATGTCAGAAAACATGCATGTGAGATCAGTAGACTTGATCTGTTTAAGAAGTGTTACTATTGTATTAACATTTCTGGTTTTGTGAGATTAACCAGGAGAGGAAAGCAAAAGAGACATTTTTTTTTTCCACAGCTGTCTGACAACCTCTTGAACCAAAAGATTTCCAGGGCATGAAATAGGCTTCTTCCAGTTTAAACTAAATTGAAGGGTGTTCCTCAGGAGGGCTTCAAATTTGTGGCAGTCGCTACAAGCTGTTTTATCCTCATAACTTGACCACAACTAATCTGGAGTGGCTGCCTTCTCCTTTTGCTTTCTAGAGATCTCAGTTGCTATGAGTCCTATATTTAATGCAGTTTTTCTGTTTTAATTAGAAAAAATTCATTTTCATAATTAGACTGTAGAGACAAGCTTTTAAAAATACTAGTAGTGTAAATATTGTATGAAAACCTTAGACACCTATGAATTCCACATTTAGATCTCTTACTCAAATTTTATAAGACCAAAATTACTCCTTAAACCAGACTAAAGTATGGTGGTGTAGAATACAAAGTCACTTCCTAAGATTCATAATAGATAGTACTAGGTTATTTGTTTCAGAATCTAACCTTATTAGTTACCACTCTTGTTTGTCATTGGAAATTTTGTTTCACCTATTTAGCTTGTTTACAAGTTGCTATTATTCAAATAAAAGGGAAGCGTAATGTAACTTACTGTAACTGTCAGGAATTTTAAGTAGGAGATGTTTTACTTGAGATCATTTTGACTTGACAAAATTTGTCTAGCATGTAACATAACCTTGAATTATACTGTTATTAGTCCATATTCATCAGTAAGATTTAGATTACTATAAAAGAATCTGAGGGAATGAAGGGGTCATCCTTTTTTTTGTTGCGAGTTTCTTAATTAAATTTGTTTGTAGTCTTCATCCCCCCCACTTTTGCATCATACTTTTTTCTCTTACATTTCTCTGTAAACTGATTTTACTTGAAAATAAATATTTAAAACTAATCTGCTTTCTCTGGAATGTTTTATATTTTGAATTGGTGCTGCCAGCCTAATATTTTGTCTTTTGCCAGTTTCTTTCAGCATCGTATAGTGAAGAGGCGGCTTAAAGCCCTTCAAAGTTTGTTTGTCAGTACTGTTAAATCTATTTTTAAAAGTCTTCCAGTTCAGACAGCTTGGATCTAGCCATGTAGAAAGACCATATATTAATGATCTGCACCAGAAATTGCATGGTTGAAATATGACACATTAATGTTTATGAAAGCAAGAATAATTACTTTTTATATGAAAATATGCTTCCAGTAGTTTTGAATTTGAGTAGAATCCAATTTAATGTCTTTCTGTTCTTTGCTTCCCACATTTATATTTCAGCTGTTGGCTTCCTGTACCAAGCAGTTAACAAACGTTTTTCTGTCAGTGGTTTGACAAAGGGAAGAGGAAGGTGTAGAATATGAACGAGTAATAAATTACAGCCTGCAAAAACCTTCCATTCTTTAATCAGAATCACAATCTAGCTGATGTTTATTGCAATGTTATATTTTATGTCAATTTGTTACTATCAAGTGTAAAAAATACTGCAGTTGCTAATAATTTTTTTTGTATGCTAGAGAATTAAATATGCACCGGGAAGAATAAATATAATCTTTTGATCCCGTTTGACCAGGAAACATAAATATGGGTAGTAAGACAGAATTTAGAAGATAGAATCAGTGTATTGTGCATGCTTGTTGGCTGGAAATTCTGTTCTCCAGTATTTTTTACTTGGCACAGAGTTTAAAATGGGAGTGAGGGGAGTTTCAGTTGTTATCCAAACATAAATCTGGAGTAGTTTAATGTGTATGAGGAATGAATGCCTGGCACCTACTAAAGACAAAATACTTGCTCTGAAATTGCACTTTGTGTTAGCAAAGGAAAAATAACATGGTATTACGTGACATAAAGGCAAAGAAGTTTCTGTAAAGCTCACTGTATCATTCATCCAACACACCCACACTTAGTATTTATTGAACAAAGATTGCAAATCAAGATGTATATTTTGTAGTTGTCTTGGCAAAACATTTTTGTGAGAATGATTACTTGCCAAGTTCTTATAAATTTGAAGATAAATGTCCTGTCTGCCAACTGAAAGCAAGCTCTTTTAGTCAATAATTGGCAAAACGGTTCTGCCTTCATGTATGAAATTACAAGTGACTTTAGTTCTACTTATAATATTACTTAATATTTAAACATTAGCTCTGCGTAGCCTCCTTTACCTCCTTAGTGCTTTGCTTTATGTATATGCTACTGTTGTTGGCCACATAAATGTCTTTTTTGCTACTTGATTTGGATAAAGGGGGAAAAAATAGTTACATCTGTTTATTAAGCCAAGCGCATAAAACAAACAAAAAAGAAGGAATAATTTAATTCATCTATTTGTTTTCAGGTATTCCAGAGCTTCATCACAAATAGTGAAGAGAAATGAAAATTACAGGTCACTTAATTCCAGGATTGCCTACTTTCTTCATAGTCTCCATTAAGGCTGTAAAAACTTGAAAACTTTTGCAGCTACTGTGTATGTTTAGTTGTCTTTTTACATCACCATTTCCAGAATCTAGGCTTTTCAAAGAGAAACTTTTTTATCAAAAGTTACCAAGCAAATGGCTCCTGTAAATCTAGTTGTTTAGTTTTATAGTATATATTACTGTGTTCATTAGGGACATGCACTTCAGACATTTTTTTCTATGTGTAGAAAGAAGTTTTGAAGAGAAAACTCTGAAATAATTTTGATGTAAAATGACATTTCAAGTGTGGTATTTTATAAGGTAAAATAATGCATTTGTAATACAGAACACTAAGAGGATTTCTTTCTGTAGTGTCCATACTGTTCAGGAGATTAACTTCCACTTATTAGAAGTTGAACCACTTCCATTAAAGCATAAGTTTTGTGACTTAGCAAGCACAGTAATAGTACAATCCACTTCTTTTGCAATATTACAGAAACCAAAACAGCTCTGTTGAAAGGAATGTAAATAATTACTCTCTTTTCTTTTAAAAATGAGGAGAAGGGGGCAACTGAACTCTTACCACTGTTGACTTTCTCAGCAGAAATGTTGCAAGCAGTAAACTTTTGGCCTTTTGCTTATGAGTTTTTTGCTACTGAGATTACCTGTCAACATAAACATGGAGGACAGTTCTCTGGCCATTAATTGCCAGTTTTAAAATTTGACCGGTGATATTAACACAGGAAAGTTACGTTTTGCTCATGCTGCTAAAAATTTAGTAATTGAGTTTGCCCATTTGCTGCAAGTTAGATGGGAAAAGATCATTAATAGATTTCCTTCACTAGATGGAAACATATTTTTCAGTTACTATCATATATCTTTGCCATAAGTAATACTTGTGTGATGAAGTACTCAGAAAAGTAGAAGTAGAGTACTTGGAACATTTCAAAATTAGAGAGATCAGAGAGGATGACGAAAGACACAAGCATGGAAAAACTTGCATTTGGAAATAAATTGAGATTCTTTGCCGTAGGAATACAGTAAAATAATATTCAAAAATTGAAAGAGTGGAACTAGTAGATGCATCTTCCTGTTGGTAATAAGGCAAGGAATTACTGCTTTCAGATTCACTCACATACTGCTCTTCGTTCAGATAATTTCAAAAGCAAAATTTTGAAACATTAAAAGAATATTATTTTTATTTCAGTAGTGTCTTTAAATGCCAAATGATTTCCTCTTTCTATTTTGTTTCTGTCCTTAGGAGCCTCTAGTTCTTTCAGTTTGTCAACTATTTTACATGCTGTTGGCTGATAAGTTTAGTTATTGTTGATAGAGGTTTTCAGTCCCAGAGCCTTGATTTTGACTAGAGCAGCACTAAGTAAAGCAGTAAGTGTGCCTAAACATACTTAACAATTTGTTTGGCAAAGGTGAGATTCAGACTGTGGAGAGTGTACTTTTCTTCTTTATCTTTAGTTCATCAACTGAAACTGATATTTGTGGAGATTTTGACTGGTAGGGTATGGTTTGCTTTTTCTGACCTGCAAGTTGCCTCATCCTTTCTTGCAATTAGGTTGTTTTATCAATGATATCTGAGTCAAGACTACCTTTTGGTACCAAGTGCTACTATGTATTGGTGCTCTGTCAATAGTAGTTGTCACAGAAGTTGTGCTCTTTCTTGACCATCGCTTACTTGAGAAAGAAGGAATAGCTTTTGCCTTTATCTCAATGACTGCCTCATCAGAGGCCTGTCTGGACAGGTTTGTCATGCCATAGTCCTCCTTTTAAACGTGGAGAAGTGAATATGCAAAAGTTCTCGAAGATAGCAGTACTGTTGTTAGGGTGACCTAAGTGTGCTTTGACCTTTTACCAGTTAATAAGGTCTTTCAGGAAATCTCCTGTACGATTTATGTAGGCAGTGATACAAATTGAGATTTGGTGACTAAATGTGGTAACTGTCTCATATGATTGTGTGGTACAACAGATGTAATTGCTGTGAAAGGCAGAACACATCTTACCTCAGGTGACACTAATTGTCTGTAGGTTGTCTCCATTCTTAGTATCTATAGCTGCTGCTGTAGACCATCTTCATGTTTTCCTGACAGTCTGTGCTTTGGATAGTAGTCCTTCCATCTTGAATGACCTTGGGCACCTTGGTCCCAGAATCTTTTGTTGGCAGGAAAGTGGTGTTGGTATGGAACATTGCTTGATGTCACCCACAGTGTAAAGTTAAAAATGGACAAGAAGAACATGTTTCTTATGTGTAACTCTTGTTTTCTGACCTGTGTTTTCTATGTGTTCAAGACTTGTTTTGCATTTGTTCACTGGAGTGCCTGAAGGAGTCTTAAAGTTTTTCTCAGCCTGTGGAATCCTAAGAGGGAAAAGGACTGTCTTTTCAGGGCTGCCTACAAAGCATATAGATGTCACAGTCCTGTAAATACACCCCTTTGAATATTAGTGAAGAAAAAAAGATTATCTTACTTTCACTTATTTAAATGGACGTATTTGCAATGAGTGTAAAAAAAGCTACATACAGGTAACACAAGAGTAACAGTTAAAAATTTGCAGATCTTTTAATTATTAAACTGATCCTCAAGACATTCGCAAAATACATTTATATGGAAACAGAGTTCTTTTTATGTAAATGAATTATGGAAGAGATCTGAAGATACATACTTCAGTAAGAAAGATAAATCTGTATCCAGTAATGATCAAGGATATTCTGAATTTGTCACCCTAATGGATATCAGTCTAAAATTCATTTATTTGCCTCTGAAAATACCTGATATTTGCATCTGTTAAAAACAACTAATTGTGACAGGATGACCCTGACTGGGTGCCAAGTACCTGGGCAGTCTCTCGCCCCTTCCCTTTACCAATAAGATGACAAACTCGTGGGTGTTAAGACCAGGCAATTTAATACAAGCAAAGAAAAATTTGCGCGCACAGGAAGCAAAGAGAAGACAAATCTAATCTCTACTTCCCATTCCACGAGGTCAGCTCACATCCTGAGAGGCAGGGCCCTACACGTTGGTTGTCCCTTCAGCAGGCAGCCATCGGAGACAACCCCGTGCCCCCACCCCTGCTGTTCTTTTATATCTGAGCTGACGTCATATGGTCTGGAATATCCCTTTGGTCAGTCTGGGTCACCTGAGCTGCTCGTGTCCCCTCTGCCTCTCCCTCACAGCAGTCAAAACAGTGGAGTGTTATCTCCTAGCACTGCTAAGGCTGCTGGGGCTCAGGTAGACCCAGTACACTAATCAAGATAGCTCATAGGTTTAGCAACTCTTATATTAATTCTTAACTTTTGTATTATTAAATTATACCATGAAATGTGTTCAAGGGAGCTTATAGTCAAGTATATACTTAAAAATCAATTTAATTGAAGACTAAGCATTAACTACTCATCAAGTGATGATGGTATTTTAATTGATGGTAGACTTCAATTTTAGTGCCTTAGATACGAATCTCTGTATCTTTCTGTGTTTGAATTTCTTTGAAATATAATTTTAACTTTGCACATGCTGGTTTCATAATGTTTAATATTAACATACCAGCGTCCTGAAGATAAATAAGGTGGGCTTAAGAGTACCTCTCAGTAACTAGCTTAGAATTAATGTTATCAGTTGACAAAACATACATAGCACAGAACCTACATAGCAATTCTTTTAGAAATTGCTGTCTTCCACTTGTCATGGTCAAGTGTAGTTGTTCATAGTCTTTAGTAATTCCTGAAGTTTCATTCAGGGTAGGCTTGAACAACTTGGTTCTTCTTTACTGAAAACTTGAATACTAAGATGCTAGATTCTTTCGTACATTGTAAATGTAGAAGTAGACATTGGAGAGCACAAGTATTTTATTATTCTGAGGGATCTTTACATGACTGGGTAGCCCAACAGCTTTAACATTCTAAAATTTGTGAGCAGTGCAGTCACAAATAAGGAATGTACACTTTGTCCAGCTTGAATAATCATTTGTATATGAAACATGAAATACTATTCTTAAAACTGAGAAAAATTGATTAAATTATGATACTCATTAGCAGAACTTATGGAGGTTTTGTAAAGAGAGATCTAATTTTATTAGACAAATTGATAATAGATGGAAAAGACAGACATGCTTTTGAGCATATAATAATTTCTTCTGCAGCAAGCGTCAGGATAAGTGCAGTTTGATAACAATTGTGTTATATTCGTGTTTACTGAGATAATTTGAAGGGAAAAGGTTCTCTCTAGTGTATGAAGAGATGATTGGAAGGAGTGAGATGGTAAAGCTGTGAAGCAGGGAAGGATCACTTGCAGAACTCACTGTCCTGCAGGAAGGACATGGGTTATTCAAAAATAGCTAGCTCATGATAATACTTTGTAGAGTTACAGCTTTTGATTCTTCAGTCCTACGTTTGAAAGTGTCTTGTAGGACTCCTTCAGAGCTCAGGAGTGAGAGTTAGTGAGGAGTGAGAGTTAGTGGAACAGCTTTGCTTTTGGTTAATGAATGTTTCTATCCATTTTCCCTTCTCTAGAAAATAACACTTGTTTGGGTTTGCCCACAATTTCTTGAAGCCTGTAAAGTTCTGCTACGTCCAAATCTAAATTTCACAGATTTAAGTAGTAAAAAGATAATTTTTAGTCAGAAGATGTTATTCATTTTCAACATCGTATTAAAAACTGCTAACTCTACTTCCAGGGAAAGTTTAATAGAGTCTGTGTGGTCTGTTTTAAAGATCATGTTTCTGTCTTGAGTCTTTTGATGCTATATATATATGGAGATAACAGATGCTTAATTCCATTTGTTAAAGTGGTGTTTTAAAGCTAACTGGTTCCTGCTACATGAAGTTCCGTTTTTGAGATATATCCATACACTTTCCCAAATACACCTGAAATTCCTATTTGAGAGTTGGAAGCAAGTATGGTGATAATTTACAAAATCATGTAATATTGCATAATAATGATGCAAACATCAAGTTGACATCAGCAGGAGTAGTCATTGGGGAAAATAAAACATAAATCTCACAAAAATGCCTCTTACTATCTCTGCAAGACCAATCATATCTAGATGTCACTGTCACTGCTTACTAGTACTGGTGTCAGTACATTGTTAAATCATCAGTTTGTCTTTCAGATGCATTGCGTTGTTTGATAATGGGTTTTGCTTTAGATAATAATTTTTGATGTTTTTTCTGTTTTGTATCATTTCAAGGTCGTTTGTATGCAATGCAAACAGGGATGAAGCTTGATAGTAAAACCCCAGAATGCCGTAAATTTTTATCCAAACTTATGGATCAGTTGGAAGCTGTAAGTAGGATTTATTGCTCTCCTCTAAAATGATTAATGATATTACTTTAATTTTTATTTAAGCTTCCACAAGTGTGATCTCTTCTCTTTCATCAGTCATTGATGCAACTGTTTCATGTGCTGGTATATTGTATGACTTTAAGTTGTATGTAATAAATTGGGAGAAGGATTGGAAGGAGATAAAGCTGTATGTCTTAATGTATGCATGCACAAACATAACTGAAATTTTGCCCTAAGTGTTTGTGTAGACAACATGAGTTACAATACTTTATTCATACATATTCTCATGACAAATCATAATTCACTAAGAAATAAATACAGGTGTTCTAGAAGACATGTTTAACTGATTTGCCTTTGATTTCTTGAGGTCTATGAGAGTTATTTTCACTGCTGTAAGACTTGCTAGCCTGGTCCTGGGATGCTTTTGAAACTTTTGACCTAAACTGTTTTGCCGAGGGAGTTTTTTTAAATATTCTATAGAAGATAACGATACTTCTGATCATATCCTCTGTTAAGAGATTGGAGATTTTATACTATGAATTTTTTAAGTGCGGTCTATGTAAGAGATGGCTGTGCCATGTTCTTTTGAATGGACTTGATACTATTAAAAAGCCTTAAATAGAACAAATGTAAACAAAGAAGTTATTTTACAGGTGGTCAGTTTAAGTTCTTTTTTATGTTCATACCTTGAGTTNACCTTAAATAGAACAGATTTAAACAATGATGAAGTTATTTTACAGATGGTCAGTTTAAGTTCTTTTTTATGTTCATACCTTGAGTTTTCAATATTGTCAAAGGAAGAAGATTGTGGATTTTAAGACTTAAGTGCTCATTTGGAAGCAGAAAGTAATGTTGAAAAATGAAGCAGCAGTTCTTTTTGTGTTCACTATTAGTAATGCCATGCAAAATCTAGCCATTGCAATGCCTGAAGAGTTTGTGTGAAACTAGTACAACAGTCTTCATTTGAGAAATATGGGTGCCTCATGCATTCAAGGCTAGGTTGTATGGGTCTTGAGCAACATTATCTAGTGAATGGTATCCCTGCCCATGACAGGGGGGATTTGGAACTCAGTGATCCTTAAAGTCCTTTCACACTGAAACCATTCTATGATTCTTAAAAAAAAAAAAAAGAAACATGAACTATTTGTCTTTTTTTTCATACCTTGTGCTTCTTGCTGTGTTTTATCACTGATTTTTAGCAATGGAAAATTCATTGTACGGTGACTTCTTGGTGTGTTATTTCAACATCTTTATTTGGTCTGGTTTTCATGTTCAAAAAGGGAGGGAGGTGGCAGGAGAGGTGAGATTAAAACTCCCAAAGATTTTGCCCTTCATTTCCTAAGGATTGTTGAAATTTGTTGTATCCCTTGTGGTACTGCAGCAGTTCATCTGTCTGCGGCATTCAGTTACCCCTTCTGTTGGAAAGACTAGAAAAGCAGCAAAAATCCATGGTTTCATCTTTCAGTTGCTGGTAAGATTGTCTGTGTAACAACTGGTGCACAGGTAGTAAAGGTTCTTCTATGTATTCAAGTGTTGGAAGGGTGGAGAGAGCACCTGTAAGCAAATCTAACATGGGTTTTGTGGGCTGGGAAGTTTGGGTTTACGGAAAAGTTAGGCCTTTGCAGTAATTTAATAGCAGCCATTTTCAGTCTGCACTTAACCACCAAGGGGCACAAAGGGGCGCTGCAGGTCTGTGCTTTTTTGTGTCACCACAATTGGGTATTTTAGAGTTTAAGACAGAAGCCTGCAAACAATCCTGAACTTCATAGTAGCAAAGAACAAAACAGCATAGATATAGCTGGAAATTACATTCTTTGCAAGAAATGTCATCATATTCCAAAAACGTGACTTAAATACAGTGATTTTTTTTATCCAAAATGCACGTTTCCCTTGGAAATATTTTTACATAAAATTGTGTTGTTTTGCTTTTCCAATACGTAACTGTTTCATTTAAACATTTGGGGTTTTTTTGTAAAATTAAACCTAAATGGGTTGACTTTTAGGTTCAAATTTTGAACCAACATTTAAAACAGCAGTTCTGCTTTACTGAATCACAGATTGTATGAAGGGTAATTTGAAAAATAAATAACTTGGTTAACTGTAATATTTTTAGAAGTGTATGTAACAGTGTCATTTGTGTGTTCGAAATAATCTCCTGAACATCAGATCAAGTATAGTAATAAATTATTTTCTGAGTGTGAGCTACATAGAGGGGTTGGGGAAGTATATGTGTATACAAACAGATTTCTTCCTGAGTTAGCTTCAGTGTTTCATTTCAGTTACATATCTTCAATTTACAAGTTGTAGTACTCTCATAAGAAAATCATACTTTGTTAAACAAGTACTTTTTGAAAACTACGTAGAGTAGTTTGATGAAAGTCTTTAAATTTAAAATTCTGTTTGGAAAGCTTATATTTCACTACTGAAATCAAGAAGCTTTTCTGGCAACATTCTATGTCTTTAAAAGTTGGCAGCAGTCTAAAAAATATGGAAATGCAGCTTGCACGATTAAATTTTCTTCACACACACAGTGAAAAATAGCTACCATTCAGAGATTGTTTTTAAATTTTTTGGCAAAATAAAGGCTGCAGGTTCGTATCACACAGTGTTCCTGTTTTTGTTCTCTAAGGATAACCTGAGATTTCCTTAGGTGCAGACAGTAAGCCTATTCAGAAGCTGTAAATCCACCTGTTGTAACTGTTAGAGGGTTGTTTGCTTTACTGATTTTTATTAGGAAACTTGAAGATTCTTGTACTCTGACATACTTGAAAAGAGGTCTTGAACTGAAATACGCTGCTTACACTTAAAATTCCAGTAAATCCATAGGTCACTGGAGTGATCAAGATAGGGCTCAGACACTTCGAAAGACATAATGAACTTCAATGAAATAACCCTACAAGAGAGAAGATACATGATCACACTGTAGATCTACATGCTGATCTACAGCACCTTTATAAACCATGGATTACTTTACCGATTGACCAGGCATCTGAGTGCCTGGTATTTTGGATACTAAGGGGAGAAGTATCTGTAGCTATTCCTTCACAGTATTGTAGTTGTGTTTATTTTTAACTTTTGGAGGGGTTGGTGGTTTTTATAAATATTTTGTGATTGAAGATTTAGAGCTACTTATTCATAATGTTTCTCTCTCCAAAAGAATGTGCCTTCTCTTTCACATGCTGCTTTTAGCATTTGTTATGTTAGAAGCTGGACATTTATAAAACAAAGTGTATGTTTTTTCTTTTTCAATTGTACTTGGCTTTGTTTAAATCAGGAGGTTCCTTTTATGTTTGCAGAATTGCTAGAGTCTAATGAAGTAATTAATGTATTTTTCCAACATTTTTCAGATGAAAAAGCAATTTGGTGATAATGAAGCAATTACTCAGGAAATTGTTGGTTCTGCTCATGTGGAGAATTATGCTTTGAAAATGTTTTTGTATGCAGACAATGAAGATAGAGCTGGGCAATTTCATAAGTAGGTGAAAATCTTTGGTTTTCTTATGTGAATTAAGATACTGGTCAGGGAAGGTGAATGTTCGAAGTCTCTTTAATTTGACTGGAAGCAAGAATTGGGCTTTAATGCATTCTTTTCTCTTCTAGAAAACTTGATTTGTTCCTATTCGTAGATCTCTAACTTCACACATTAACTGGTGCCCTCCTTCTTATGTTCCTGAAGAGGTTGCTCACCTACTGGCAAGCCTTCTAAAGCCACAGGCTAATATTGCCCTTTATTTACATCAAGCATGTTATAGTTTCTACTGACCAGTGATAGTAAAATAGTTGTGATGATCCATTATGTGGTTTGGTTTACAGCAGTTACTACAGCATGTTCATGTATTTTTCTAAGCTAATAAAGGATTTCCTGTGTCCTACATGGAACATTCCAAACTAGAATTTAAGTGCAGGACACATGACCAGTTTTAAAATATACTGAACATTTTCTGCATAGTGGTCAGGAGACTAATCAATATATATTGCTTTAAACGTTGTGATTTAAACATTGTGAAGCAAGTTCTGTAACATCAGATTAAAAGAAAAAAAATAGTGATGTTTGACTTGAAATAAGCCAGTATAAGCTAAAATGACAACTTGTAAAATGTGATTTTGAGAGAACTGACATTACTAAGTTAGTGAAATGTTTTCTTTTTTACAGAAACATGATTAAGTCCTTTTATACTGCAAGTCTCCTGATAGATGTTCTAACGGTATTTGGGGAGCTCTCTGAAGAGGTAAGTGTTAGGCATATGAATGTATTACCTGATTGCTTTTCCTAGTATAGAGGTTGCTTTTTTAAGTTGAGAATATGAATTTCAAAGAACATGCATTCTAATTGTGTAGTCAAATACTCGTTAGTAAGACATAAAGAGTTGAGCCAAATATTTCAAATAAATATGCGAAATACTAGACAACTGTTATCTGTTAGAAAATGTGTCATGACAAGTATCAGTTAGAAATTCAAAGTTTGATTATTATTCTGGGGCACATAGCATTACACTGAGCAAGTGGGAATGCTTATAGGAAGAAACGATGCAAGGTTCCTGTCTTTTTCCCCCTTCACTTTTTTCCATGCCCTGCTTGGAATTCACAGACTTGGCATCCTGTATGTATATCCTCAATCTGATAAGTGTGCCTAATGTGGAGTCGTACTTGCTCAGTTTAAAATGTGGCTACTTTCATTTGTAAATATTGGAAGGAAGGTAAAAGAGTGGTTTTAATAGTGGTGTACTTCTTGTATACTGTGGGATGTCAGTGTAGATATTAAAGATAGGTCTTACCCAAGAGTAACACTTGGCTGAGAGTTCTTGGAAACAATAATCTTAGTCGGTAGGAATCCAGTGCACTGATTCAATGACTCCTCAGAGGTCCTGAAGCAATCCTGCTTTGTAGAGAGAAGAAATGGTTATAAATGTCAGTGTGGAGTGCTAGCAGTGATATGTTTACTACTGTGTGTCAGGGGTTTTTGTTGTTGATGCTAAAAGGACAGAAATGCTTTGTAATTGGAAGCAAGCAGAATTCTCTCATTTTATTTGATCATTGAAGACAATAAAAGAGTACAAGAAATGCAGTAAAAGGTTTGCACTTCTTCATAGCATCATTACATATCAAGAGTTTCTTATCCAATTTCACATGAAGGAATGATGGACCAAGTATGACGTGACTGTCTTAGACTTTTACAGAAGCTTTTGTTAGCCTAAAGTAAGCTCAGCCTGACACCTGGTTATATAGTATGACATCTATATTCAGACCATCTGCCTGTTTTTTCAGCATGTAATTGCCTTCATATGTATGGACTATCAACTATTAAAAGATTTTTAAATGAAGACCGGAAGGCATTAGAAAGCAGATACGAGTACTGTACTTGAAATGGCAGGTACTTGGTTATTGGGTGGTATGAATGGATTGTGTCACAGGTGAAGAGTGAATGTTCTATATCTCAATATTAGAACTATGCAAAAGGATTTTCTGGAAGATGTGTTTTGCAAGACACAGGTTATATCAGATCAATAGGAAGCTATGTGGTGGTAGTGTTCTTTTCATTAACCTCAGTAGTATTATTCATTCAGTGGGGCAGCCTTCCAAAAAGGAACAGCACATATTAAAAACAAACCAAAAGCAACAGAATTTCTCTTCTCAGTCCTATAATGATAATGTTTGCAGTTGAGATGAACGACAGACATGATGCTTTGTTCCCATCTCCTCTCTCCATGCAGCAATTCAGGCATGAGGGTTGCTTGGCCAATGCTTAAATACATTCCCCAAGGGGCACCACCAGCCTGGCTGGGGGTCTCAGCTGTGTCCCACCGTGGGCCAGCTGGAGCTGCTTGTATCCAGTACAGGGCAGCCCAGGCCTCTCCTCACAGACACCACTGCTGCTGCCCTGTGTTCCCAGCACCTGGGCATGGACACCTGATACAACAACATCTTCACATTTCTGCGTTTTGTGGGTCCTAGTGTATTTGTTAATAAAGGAATTTAATTTCTAGCACTGAATGACCAGAAATGATTATTGAAAGAGAGCCATGTTTTCCAATTGCACTTTTCATTTCTCAGGTATAGAAATAGGCAAATCTGTCATTGGAATAGGCTTTTTTCTGGAGAACATCTGATTTGCAAAAATGAAGACCGTATTTTTCTCTTGGGCTTCATAAGGATTCTGGTGGATACAGTGCATTAAATATGAGCAAGGGAGCTTGCTGGAGATACCCTTTGTATTGTGCCTCTCTACCCTCTCAAAAACTCTGGATTTCATTTCAGACAGGACTTTTTATAGAGAGATCAATCTGTCTACATCAGTTTCCAAACCACTTTATCTGTGATTGTTAGTGTGGAAATTTGAGTTCACCAGTACCTTGCAGGTGGTGATGTTGATGAGAAGCGTGCCATCACAACCTGCATTGTTCATTTGGCCAAATTATTCCTGTCATCCTTCCACATTTCTCATCTGTGTTTATATTCAGCCTTGTTCTTTGATATATATTACCTCATAACTGTCAGAACTGATAGTTTCTCATATAACTTTTGACAGAATAGTTGATTTGCATAATCAGTTTAGGATTTATTGCAACAATTGAGAACTCTTCCTGGATTAAACAAACACAGTCCCAGGAGATATAAAAGTGGCCAATCTTCATTTCGTGTTTTGACATGTTAATTGTTATACCTAGGAACAGTAAAGTATCTTTTGAAAAATGAAATGGAAAATCTCAAAATAGCTAAGATTCTGGCATTTATTTCTATCATTCATGTTTTCTCAAAAGAAGAATTTATGAAAACCCGGTGAAATGCTTTTCCTCAATTTCTTTTTCCCAGAAACTGAAAACAGTGAAAAATCATGTTGATTTTTTAAAATTTCAGGCTGTTACCATGGAAATAGAATCAGAAAGGCAAGCAGACACTTTGCTTCTCACTGCTATTGCTTCATACTGACACCATTTCCGAAGAGGAGAGTTGTCAAAAAAAATATTGACTGTTAGTATATACTAGTTATTTTTAGAGACGCATTATTTTTTCTAATAACTATTAAACTTGTCATTAGCAGTTTATTTAAACTTGGAAAAAAAGGTCCTTAGTCTGAATTTTAGCTGTGCTTTGAAGATATTAAATCAAAATATTGTGTCCTAGAATACCCAAGCAAGTCACATTAATCTGCATCTACATCAGCCTTTCTCTATTCATGCTTTTAAATTTTAAAATGTAAAATAATGTCATTAGAAAAGAGCTTATATTACCGATCAGCAGCAATAGCATTTTAAGTTTCAGGTATTTAAATCTAAAGTAAATAATTGTCTAAGTTTATGGAGATAGGAAGCTTTCATCATTATTTCACATCAGTAATTGCTACACAGTGCTCTGCCTTTCATACTAGATGGTCTTGGTATAATTTATTTCCTTTTCCTTACATGCGGCCTTAATTGAAAGTCTCCACATTTTCCTTTCATGCTGAGATCTTGCTGGAGCTGTTATTTTTATTTTT
Organism: Calyptomena viridis; assembly: GCA_013390005.1. Lineage (NCBI taxonomy): Eukaryota > Metazoa > Chordata > Aves > Passeriformes > Eurylaimidae > Calyptomena > Calyptomena viridis. Next base: position 183,765 of record WEIV01030214.1, read on the forward strand.
TTTTAATTCACCTATTAATTTCACACGTTTATCTCTAAAGAGGTGTCAAATTACAGAGGAGAAAGCAGTTTAGCTTTATAATCTCCCTTCAAGTTGGAAAACATGTTTATATTTCTGTTTGGATGTATTAATTTGCAGAAGTAAGTGGTTAAAATGTCTGTCCTTTTCCCTTCCTCAGAACGCCCAGCACAGGAAGTATGCCAGGTGGAAGGCAGCATACATTCACAACTGCTTAAAGAATGGAGAGACCCCTCAGCCTGGCCCCATTGGAATGGAAGGAGAAAGTTTTGGTATGTGTTTATCTTTTCCTTTCAAAGGAGCAGAGGGCTGTGCCAAGACTGAAATGGATGGTATGCACAGTTCTTCAGGGAGCACCCCACAGGAAGCACAGCTTCCCCATTTAATGTTCTGTTCACAATGAACCACCTTCTGCTTTTTCTTTTCGGCTTCTCCTACTGTTATTTTTATTGGACCTTAACTGTTTGATTAACTTATTGAATAAATTTTTTTTTCTTTGTAGTGAAGATTATTGTTTTGAATACAGCTACTCTCCAAGAAGGCATTGTCAGCTTTGGGCCAGAATCATGCATTTCTTTAATACTACCCAGATTCCCTCTTTTAAATGTATTCTGTAACATTATGATCCCTTTTCCAGTTTATCCTCGTCTCTTAGAGGTTAAATAGGAGTTGAAAATGAACTGATCATAGGTAAATTCAGCTTCAAAGCAAGCAACTGATTGCGGGACACCACCTTTCGCCCTCTATAATAATGTGGGTTTCAAAGCAGGGTTTTGGCCTACTCCTTTTCAGTTGTATTTCCTGCCACTTTCTCACCCATCCCCGTTTTCCACACATTTTCAGTTGTTCCCTGTGGCTCTTTGGCTATGTGAGCTTTCTGTACAGAGTTCCTTGAAATTACCTCCTTAACTGTTAGATAAAGCGAGGATTTCCAAGGACATCCACTTAGCCATAATGAATATCAGAACAGACTGTTTTAGACTTCTCAAATTGTAACTTTTACTGCCTTCTATTTAAAACATTCAGACCTGTCTAAACTGCTGCTAATTTAAAAGGCCTAACTCTTAAGTATGACACATTAAAAACATTTAAAACTTTCTCATTTAGAGGTTTTCAAAGACAGACACACCACTATGAGCAGACCTGAACTAGCCTCTCTATAAAGTAACAGAACACGTACTAAACAGACTGTGTCTCACAAAAGCACATAGATCATATCCTAATCTCTTCTAAGAATAACAGCTCTGTCCTCTTTTTTCATTATGTATCTACTTAGTAAAAGTAACTAAACAATCAAATCAGAGTTGCCATATCATTTCTAAGCTTTATAAATGTTACCCTCTATCTAAAGCATAGATGCACAAACTTAACAGATGTGTGTGTTTTTGTGAAGTTAAATGAAATCATGTGCAAAACTTTTTTGGTTAAACTGCTAAAACAGAAAAAAGTGTTACTGTTATGGGTGTAAACTGATTATGCTTTACAGTTATTGGTAAAAGTGAAATAATGCAAAAATGATTAATTTCTAAAATATATAAATATATAAAAATAGAAATTGTATGTAATTTACTAAACTAACTTTGAAAATATTTTCACCCGTTTACTTTTCCATTGTTTGCAGTTGTTCTATGCTTAATACTTTATGGATGTTTAATTCTTTTTGCATTTCACCGGTTGTTTTTTTATAATGATCAGTTTTATTAATAAGGGGTCTGTCTGTTTTTGTCTTCAGTCAATGCAGATTGCATACAGATTTTAAAGGTTAATCTCTTATGGAAAAGGATGTCTATGGGATGGCTATTTTCACTATGCAGATTAAATCAGACTAATTCAGCACAATGACAATAACCTCTTTGTGTTGTTCTTCACATACCTAATGAAACAACTAAGAACATTAAATAAATTGATATTTTCTTCTGAACTAGTATATGAGACTTTGTGGCTTGAAAAAGGTGTCAACATTAAGTTGACGCTAATTTATGTCTTAAGCTTGAATTTAGTAATACAAATTTCTCTAAATAAAAAGTATCAATAAATATACAATGCAAAAGAGAGAAATCTAGCTTGTAGAGTGTTGATTGTATCTAACTTACAGAGTCACATTGTAGAGGTGGCCACATAAACTTTTATTAACCTATTAATTAGTATAGATGATAGATGTATTCTTGTGTGCACATACATGCATATATGTGTATATACACAGAAGTATTTATGTTTGTTTCCATTCATTTGTGTTTGGGGTCTGTACCTGAGCCTTCAGTGGATTTTTGAAGTCTGAACTTGTAATTTCAAATATGTTACGAGTAGGCTTGTCATTTTCTACACGTTGGTTTTATTTTAAACATGTCAAAGTATTAGAAAACTGGTTTCTCTTCTGGTTGTGAAAATTTTAATCGTGCAGTCTCCTATTTTGAAGCTTTTGTTTGTTTGGTTGGGGTTTTTTGTTTGTTTATCTGTGTAAAAAGAAGATGGGCATGTTTATAGAAAGATTAAACTTATGGTCCTTCTAGTAAGATGTAGCATCCTATTCATTCCCCTTGTCAGCCACTTGCTGATTCTTTAGCATCAGGCAAATGATCAGCAGAAGACAAAAAGTGACAGAGTAGCATGAATAATAACTTAGCTTACCACCTTTATCAGACAGCATGAGAAAGTAGAAGACAGGCAATTTTACTCGCTTCTTCCAAGCCCACTTTTGTTTGAAAATAGTATATTGTTTGAAGCATGAGAGGTTTCTATTGTCTTCCAAATGTGAGCCTGAGAACATGGCATGCAAGGTGAGGTTAAGTAGGTGTAAGGAGAGTTCTTACGACTGTCATAATCTATACCTAATGGGAGAATGTAAAGATCTAAGACTATTCTTGGACTTGCATAAGTGATAGGACAACAGGCAATGGACATGGCTTGCAACAAGGAAAATGTAAATTTATTATTAGTAAAAAATAATTTTCATCGTGAACATGATCAGATATTGAAAAGAGAATCCAGGAGAAGTTACCAAATCTCTGTGCTTGGAAATATTCAAAACAC
>WEIV01030216.1:6251-22302 GCA_013390005.1 Calyptomena viridis
GTTATCTAATCAATCTACTACCAGTTCAGAACAGCTCATTGTAATGTTTTTAGTCTTTTGTTCAATTTTGTTTTAAAAACTCCATATAACATGGTTTCCATTATTTCCATGGGGAGGCCATTCAATTTAGAAAAGAAATAGTGACAGCTCTTCAGTGGGTTCCCTGCGCCCCCAGCCTTAATTTAGGCTCACTGAACGTTTTGCTTCCTTTGGGCATATTTGCTCAAGGTGACATTAGAGAACACTGGGAAGTGAGCATGCAGCTTCAAAATATTCAGGCTAAAAATTCCACTAAAACACACTGAAATTTAAAGCAGCCACTGGCCTGCATGAAGTTAGTCTTGAGCTGTGTATTTTAAAGTACATCCCTGTTGTAAAGGATCCTGGAATTCACATATGTGAGACTCAGCCTATAAACTAATAAAAGTAAAAAAAAACCACAAGCAAACAAACNTTATGCATATTTGTTTTCCATTACTTTATTTTTGATGGGAGCTCAGAGTTGCTCTGACCTGTCCTGGTTGTCCTGGACTTCCCAGCCAGTCACACTGGCACATGGAAATTCTGTCATTCCTGTGGAACTGACCCAAAAATATTTTAGGCTATGCCTATTCCAGTACATTAGCAACAGGTATTCAGTCATCCATAAGTAAATTTACAGAGCAGTCCCTGACTACTTCTGAAGACCTTCTCTTCTTCTCCTCTCCTCTCCACACACTCATAATCTGCTGCTAAAGTTTTGACTCCTATTTCTATCAGTGGCGACAGCTTTTGCTGCCTTCTCGAGGTGCATATAACAAATGCTGTTTCCTCAGGCAGCCACTCACACCTGTGAATCTCACTGTGAGCCTCAACAAAGCCAACTCTCTGTTGTTTTCTGAATTTCTTAAATTTCTCTTCAGTGACATGGCCAGAGGAATAAAATAAAATAATGAAACAAAATAAGATAAAACAAATAGCAGGTAGAAAGTTTTTGTGTTGAGATCATTGTGCATCATACCTGTACTTAGTACATAATATTTCCTCCTCCTTCCCTTCTGAGAGCATCCATTTAATTTATCTCTGCTCTGATGAGCCATGGTCCTCCAATTCAGATAAAGGCTTTTCCTTACTATAAATAATAAGCCAAACTGATATGACCACGGATGATATGAGGGACTGTCAAAAAGTTCTTAAACAGAAATGTTACCTTTATTTTATTTATTTATTCTGCTAGAGGTACACAAGGAACAGAACAATATAATATTTCTGAGATGGTCTTTACACATCTATGTCTTGGTTGCTCAGTCATTTGAGGAATTAGAATTTAAATTTATATTTACATAAACACAGGATGTTCACTAACAACAAAATATATGACATGGACCTAAAGATTGAGCTATTAGATTCAAATAGGTTTTATTTTCATTACAAAGAGTTACACTTCAAGAACTTTATTTAAAATACTTATTTATTATAGCATATGAATTATCATGTTTCAACATTTCTAGGAATGCAAAACCATCCTAATTTGACATTATTAAAATGCAAAAATTGCTTGTCAATTACGCGAGCAAAAAATAATTTTGACGAAAAGAAACATACCCAAAAGAAAAGTGCTTGCAAAAATATTTGATCAGATTTTGCTTTATTATTTAACTTCTTTTTTATATTGATCTTTTGCTAATGAAAAAATACCTAAGATAGGGTTTCTTATCTAAATCACATGGGAAGTAAAAGCAAGGAAAACAAACAAAAAGGAAGATAATACTAATTTTATCACAAAGAGCCTTGTAGCACTTTTTCAAATTATTGAATGTTTCTTCTATCTATGTATTTATGTTTCATTAGACAGGGGTTTCCAATTTCATTGCTATTAAATTACTGAACATGTTGTTCAGTTACTATATGAAAATATATCAGGGAGGACCCAGTAGGAGCAAACAGAAAACAGCAGATGAAATAGAAATCTGCAAGTTCACTCTGTAATTCTTGAGAAATAATGTATAGAAAGAATATAAATTAGCTCACATTAGCTAATCAGCAGACAGGAATTTGCATAAATGAGGAAAAAAAAATTATATGGTATTCCTAAGTGTCCATGCATTATCTGTGTTCTATGATTGGCTGAGACAAATCAATTTCAGTAGAATAATTAAAACCTACATGGCCTAAAGGGAACATTCAGACATTTAAGAAGATAGTAAATGTTCCTTATCATAATAAGTCAGAAAAATACATTCAATTAGTATATTAAAATATTATTATTCATTGCCACAATATGTTTTAATAGATTGACAAGGTAAAGTATGTCTCAGTCACACTTCAGCATTTTGCCCAGATACAGTTGTTTATAAAATAATAAATTTTCAGTAAAGGAGGAACAGAAATAAAGCCTCCATTGTTTTTTTCAAAGGAACTTTTAAGATGATCTTCCTTTCTTCCCTCCTATTTTTCCAGGCAAGGACATCTGTCTGCTAATTCATCAGTGTTGTTTGACTGAATGCTATTTATAAAGCCTTTAAGACCAAATTTGATCCAAATAACCAAGTTCAGAAATCATTTCATAATAAAGCAGACATTCAGTGCTTTAACACCCCAGCTCTGGAGTTACCAGCTCAGACAGGAATTTTACTTTAAAAAATACACAGGGCTTCAAAAATTTATCCACCAATTTTTTTAAGAGCTTTGTTAATTCTTCTCTTAAAGAGGTCTTTAAAAACTTGAGGTAGGGTAAAGAGAAGATGATGCACACATTTTCTAAGGAGATACTTTTACTGATAATTTTAGAAAATAGGGGAGAAAATAAGACATCTTGGCAAAAGTTTAAATGGGTAGCATACAACCAAAATATAGCACTCCACAAAGCACTGAGTCGGCACACGCTAACTCACATAACTTAGCAAAATCCATCCCCCTTGGTTTTAAGTTACCCAACATATTAAGAAAGGAATAAAGAAAGAGAAGAAGAAGGAGGAGTGAGAAGAAAGAAGAAGAGAAAAATGACAACAGACAGTTCCATGCAAGTCCAGCCTTCATGAGGGCAGAGGGTAAGTCTTGAGCAAAATGGAGACCATGTGCTGCTGTTTTCATGTGCTCTGGCCTGCTGTGGCCACCTCTGCAAGGTGGAACTTCCGTCTCACTGGCCACTTGGGAAAAGCAATATTAATTGCTATCTAGCAAAGGGAAGGAGACCAGTCTAGAAGTTACTTAATCAACCATGTGGCTTTCAGTTATTGTGCAGTTTGTAGCTGCATTACAGATATGCAACATGATTGTGGCATAACTATCTTGATCAAAGAGTATGGAGAGAATTGCTAGTTTTCTATTTCTCTTGTTCTGTCCCTCTTCCCTTTCCTACCACAGTATAATTTAATTTTATATATATATATATATAAAAAATATATATATAATTTTATAATATACACATTATGAATATTGAGGTATTTTATAAATACAATGATCCTGTATGTATGTATGTATGTATGTATGATTATACAACACAAAAGACTTCACAGCAATGAATGCTGCTAAAAAGCTTAAACAAGAATTTGACCAGCTCTTGAACTTGAACTTTTATTACCTCTAAATTGTATTCCAAATCTGTGTGTCAGATATTATTGTTATTATAAAAATAAACCACAATCTTCTCTAAGCTCTGAATGTTCATGCACAATGTCATATGTGCATACAGAATTGTAATCAGGAATGTATTTACTCAAATTTAAAATCACCATTTTCAGCTAAATAGAAATCAATCTATATGAGCGTTGTCAGTGTGCGTGTGTCTGCCATATCATCCAGTGTCAGAACAATTTATAACGAAGGCTTGAAATGACCATGTGTATATGATTTATGCATTTGCAGTATAAATGTAGGTAATTTCTACTTCAAACCAAGATGGACAGTTTGTGCTAAAAAAGAAAAACTATACTAAATAGAACGCTGAGCAACCTGCTCTAGTGAAAGGTGTCCCTGTCTGTGGCACAGGATTGGACTACATGATCTTTAAGGTCCTTTCCAATCCAGGCAATTCTATGATCATATGATTTAGAAAAAGGATATAAATTCTAAGTAGTCTTGTAAGATTTGCACTTTTGTTTCCAAAAGAAGCTGATTGTGTTGTAAGTTTCTATATTTCTTTTTAAAGTCCTCACGCTGTTTAAGAGATGCAAGAGCTCTAACTTAGTTAGTGGGTACACATAAGGAAAAAGAATGTTAATACAGGAGTCAGATTTTGTGCTGATGGGAATGGCTGCAGCTCCATGGATTTTGATGAAGCTGAAAACACAAACACCAGCTGGGAATTCATTAGATATTTAATGACATTCTTGTTTAAGAGTCATTTTAAAACCTTAATGTATGAACTGCAAAAGAAATATTAGCATTTTTCAATTGCATAAATATAGTAATAAAATTGTTCTTAGACTGTAGTGCATTGACTTCGGCTGGCTGTCTGGTGCCCAGCCAGTTGCTCTCTCACTCCCTCTCTACAATAAGGGGGAAAAAAATAAGGTCAAAAAGCTCATGGGTTGAGATAAAGAGAGGGAGATTCTGTGGCAACTACTGTGAAGGGCAAAACAGACTGAACTTGAGGAAGATTAATTTAATTTATTACCAATTAAAATTAGAGTAAGATAGTGAGAAACAGAGACAAAGCTAACTCGCCACACCCTGCTTCATACCAGGCTCAACTTTATTCCTTTACTCATGACTTCTTTACCTCCTTCACACACTCAAGCAGAGCAGTGGTGTAGAAATGGGAGTTGTGGTCAGTCCATAGCAGTTCCTCCTTCCTTCTCATGCGTTTTTCCTGCTCCAGTGTGGGCCCATCCCACAGGCTGCAAATCTCTACAATTGCTCCAGCCTTGTTTCTCTCCACCAGGTACAGTCCTTCACGAACAGACTGCTCCAGGACACAGCTCCTGTCAGAAAGTCTGCTCCTCTGTGGGCTGTTCTCTATGGGTCTACACCTCCTGCCAGGAGCTTGCTCCTGAGTGTGTTCTGCACGGACTGCAGCTTCTAACATGGCATTTTCATTTGCTGTGATCTAGGGTCTTCTGCAGGCTGCAGGTGGATATCTGTGCCAGTGTGGTCCTCCATGGGTTGCAGGAGGACATCCTGTGTCATCATGGTCTTCTCCATGGGCTGCAGAGGAATCTCTGCTCTGGTGCCTGGAGTATTTCCTTCCTCTCCTTTTTCACTGACCTTGATGTCTGCAGAGCTGTTGCTCTCACATTTATTCTCATTCATTTAACTCAGAACTGATGTTCAATGCTTTTACCCTTTCTTAAGTATGTTTTCCCAGGGATGCCACCATCTTGGCTGAGGGAACTGGCTGGATTGGACACAGAGCAGCCCCGTGTCTATTCTCACAGATACAACACTGCTGTTGCACTCAACTGCCAACACTTGTGCATGTGGAACCTATATAAAAGACTGCTGCTTTTCCTGCAGTATCAGCTGTAAAATAATAATAATAATGATAACAATAACAACAAAAACAATACTACTACTAACAAGAATATAAAGTAGCTGAGTAAATAAATTCAACTGTAATTATTTTTCTGAGGTTAAAAATGTAAATTACGCACATTTGCAACTCAGTGGGCTTATTCATACCTGCCCTTTTTGACAGTGCAGGCTTTATAACCCAGGGAGTTTGTCTCCACAGAACCTTTTGGAGCTAATAAGCAAAGCCTGTTCTATAATTTTCAGAAATATAGTTAAACTAGTAATCACATCTCTCATTTACTGTAATTCTACTGGAAAGTAGAATCAGAAAAAATCTGTAGGAAGAAGCAACAGACAGTAAATAGGGTAACTTGATTTCATAGAGATGGCAAGAGTCCGTTTTACTAAAACGTCATGTTCTCAAAAGTTGTCCTTTGCAACTTGGTTCCAAAAAAGTAGTGTCTAGCAGGTACCTTGACTGAGTACTTTGCATAGATGACTGATGATCTCCAAATATTATTTGAAATTGACTGTTTTACCTATGCATCAAATGTAGGAAACTGACTTCCTCTTCATAATCAGAAACTGAATGTGTTGCAGTTTAAAAATTAAAAATTAAAATCCTTTTGATTGATGTTGCTTTTAATCTAGTTAGAGCCATAAATCATCCTATGGCTTTCTGTGAAAGATGTGTAAATGTTTGGTATTCATGGTTAGGTCACAAAGTGCCCCCTGCCTTGGTCTCTTGATTGACATTTTTTTTCACACCAAACATGATGTAATGAAATTGGTTTCAGAGTGTGTGTAGAGTGAATACAGATGTCTTATGCCTGGCTGTCATTTTATTACAATAAGCACAATATCCAGAATCATTACTGCCTTGCTGTAGAGTAAATGGCACCAAAATCAGGTCCATGGTTACAATAGCATACAATTTGAATTTAAATAACTAAATCCTATGAGTGAGGAAAATATGTGTGAAAATTGACCCAGAAAGGTGTACTTTTTCACAATGCAGTTGCATGCAAATCCAAGTCTGAGGACTTAGTCTTGTTCCTACATTGGAAAACTAGGATAACGTAATAGAAGTCCCAGGAAAGAAAATTGAGAGAAGGTAAATTCCAGCTCATCAGTATCAAGCACTTTTATTAATAATCACAAATACTCCATGATCAACTTTGCCAATCAAGTTTTAGTTTAAAGCATAGAAAAAAAAATATTTGGTAGCATTTGTTAAAAAAACCCACATACTACACACGTTTCTCTTATTGCAGTTTTATTTTCATTTCCCTTCTATTATGATGTTTTCATCTGTCCATGAGTCAAAACTAAAAACTATGTTGACCTGCATGGCTCTTCAACAATATGGTGAATGGTTTGTAAGAAACTATTTTTTGAAACTGTTAGTCTCTCCTGTTCTGTAACCTCAGACAGAGTTAATGTTGGGCAGAAGCTGTATCATTGTCTTTAGTCAGAAATGTAGGGGTAACTATATTAGATGATATAACTAGCACATCTGGTCTGTTCCTCCTTCTCAGATAACAGTAAAAAAAAAAAAAAAGAGGAAGTATAAATAAAGTAACAAACCAATTTTCTAAGCAAGCACAAATGACCTGAACTTACAGTGTAATAAATTCCTTTTAGTGCCAGGGAATTTATACTGTAGTATGTCTTAAAGAATAGGAAGCGCTCTCTAATCATGGGGGGGGAAAAAAAGGGCAAAAACAAAAGCTCTTGCAATATAAAATGAATGGTTGTGTTATCTTTGTAAACACTTTTTTCCCATCCTATTTTTAATCTAAAGTATCTGAAAATCTACATAATCACTGCATTGTATAAATCAAATTAAAATAATTTCTTGTCTTTCAGCTTCACTAATTGCCCTTCAGCTTCATTTGATTTCCTTTTTGAGTACTCAGAGAAGGTAAGTGTATACTCTGAATTTGCCTGTTCTTTTTTAGTTTTATTTACTACAGTGTCATCTCTAGCCTAAATTGCCCCAGTTATAGTGTGTTCCTTTTTTGCCAATGAGGTTTCTGGTAGAAGTGAAGGTGAAGCGGCACCTGTGTGAAAGACTTTGTTGCTGATGTACCCTTGTCTAGGATTGGCAATCACCAATTGGAATGTTCTCTGTGTGTGCACTATGAACTTCACAACCCTGTGGGTGTGTCAGGAAGCTACTTAGTATGGCTTTTTTAGAAAAGCATTCACTGTTATTATTCCTATAGAATAATAGAGTAATGAAAATATAACTCATTAACACAAAACAAAGATTAATTAAAGCACTCTGCTGAGAAGTATTTTGTCACTTTTCCATGGATGCAGATGATTACTTGTTTTTCTATTCACTGCTTTCTTCCAAACACAGGGATCTTGCAGTGGGTTCTTGTCACCTAAGGATGGCTGCAGTAGACAGCCAGTCAGATTACATCCTGCTTCTACTTCTATAAACAGAGAAATCTGATTAGATAGAAGGAAAAAAAAAAAAAATCACCCTAAGGGTGGGTGGTCAAACACAAGGACATGCTGTTCACTAAGGTCATAGATTCTGCCTTTGAAGATAGTCATAGCTTGATTGAACAAGACCCTGAGCACCCTGACCTAACTGGACCTGCTTCGAGCATGATATTGGACTAGCTGACTTCCAGGGGTGACCTCCTGCTTAAATTATTACATGAATCAGTGATTTTGTACCTGGCCTCATGGCTCCATCCTTATTCCACTTGAAAGTATGAAGACTTAGGTCTTCTGTATATCATTAGTTGGAACCTGCAGGTTGTATTTCTCAGCTTTACTTACTATTTCATACATAAGTAAAATATAATTCCAGACATTTTGAATTATACCAATTTCTACATTGAGGTTTTGAATAACAAGTAAACTAGCCAGTTACATTACGAGTCAGTATACATTTGAAGTTCTTGCTAAACTGGGAGAAAGTACTTACTACCAGATTGCAAATTTTTCCCAAGTAACCAAAGATTAGGGGCAGAATGCATTCAGATTACGAGAGAATTAACTACCAGAAACGCATATGTGAATCAAATTATCCCATGTTTTTTTTCACTTCAGTGTTGTCTTGGTATGCTCTCTTACTACGCTACCTTACTATAACTTCCAGATGATTTTATGGACCAAAACTGGTTAAAATCTACATCTCTTCCAAGAGAACAGTTCTAATGTCATTGCCATTCTGCTCCCTGATATTATTATGACAATGTTATATTAAAAGGGTAGACAGGAATGTTCAGTATTTTTAAAATAGGGTTACATTTACTCAAGGACCAATGGCAGATTGATCTTAGTCTTTTTCAAAGTGCATATTTTCATATTTTTTATTCTTTTCTTAAATAATCCTGACTGAGAAATATATGAGGAATACTAGTTACCAACTCCTCTTTTTAATTCTTTAAGGAAAAGAAAAAAAAAGTCCTACTTTTCCCTTTCACATCTTAGTTATGATACCCACATTTCATATTTCATTAGGTAAGGCTGCCATATTATGGCAGCTAATTTGTTTTTACAACTTCTAAAATTTACTGTCACTGTACTCATTCTTTTCTTTGTGTTAACCTGATCATTGTGTTTAATCTTCTGTATATTTATTCTGAGTCAACATTCTTTGTTCTTTGAGTCTCTGTACTCTCATAGTTATTTTAATATTTTTTAGAAATTAAATGGAAGACGTGACAAAAGTATCTACAAAGCTTAAATGAGTAAGACATTCTGTTCAGAGTGATAACTCTTCCTGGTTCTTCTAGGCCTCCCTTTTAGAATTTTCTTTTTTCTTTAACTGTAATAAATGGGAGGGGGCATTAGCTATGTTTCAGAATAACTATATGGTGCTTTCTGTGAATCTTGTGATTGTTTCAAGACCTGATACAACTGCTATGAAAAAGCTCCTACTTTAAAAGGTTCTGCTCATTGGAAACATATCACCAGTACTTACCTTTCAAACAAATAAACTTTTTAAGTATGTCCGTTGCATCTCCTAGAGTACTCCATACAAACCTTCCAAGACTGTTTTCTACTTCCACTAAATCAAGGATGTTTTTTACACTCCATAAAATATATACTTGCAGCTGTCCTCTTCAGAACCTTGCAGTCTCCAGATGACCCTTGACTGTTAAATTACTTATGAATCCTGCTGGCTGTCATGCCTTGTTAGTGTCCAAAGGCCCTTTTAGTCTCCTAACAAACACTTTCAAGAAGACCTTATTGTAGAACACTAGAATAGCTCTTGAGTTCCCTGGCATTTCATTTCTTAATTGCATACCATGCCTTTGAATTTCTGTAACACCCACATATTTACATTTTACAGTCTTACTTTAGAGTGCCTTGAACAATGGATGGGAGAAAGCAAGGTTTTCAGGAATTTCCTAAAATTTAGCTGGAGTCTGAACAGTCAATAGGAGATATGAGGCAAGATCCATATAAAAGTGTAGAGACTGTAAAGCAAAATATAATTTTGCTAAGTGCTGTAGGTTTCTCAAGGGTCCTGCTTCATCCCATATGTATTGACTTAGAAAAATAAGTGGACGAGATGTGTTTCTTTTTTTTTCTCTATAGATGAATATTCAGCATATTCAGAAGTTGATAAAAGAAAGATGTGAGAAACTCAATCCTTTACTCTGCCTGGGAAATTAGGAAAATTGTATTGAAGACAAACAATTCCATCTATCATGTAGTCAGGTGCTTTCCATCGCTACTGACTCAAGCTGCCCACATCATGTTTAATGTTAAATGTGAGCTGGCCATTAAAAAGTCTGGAAGAAAGAGAAAAGGGTTAATATTGTGGCATAATACTGTTACAAACCATCCCTGAGGCAGGGTAAATGAAGTTTTTGTTAAATGAAGTTCCACCCTTGAGGTGGATTAGAGTGAAACAACACTAAATGACCGGTGTTTAAATATATATATATATAACTAAATACACACATATAAAGGCAGGTTTATTTTAGAACATTTTGCTTGCAATGAAAAGGAGGTATGTAGCCATTTTTGTGATTATCTATAGAAATATAACAATATAAATGTATAAAGATATCACTCAAGAAAATACCTAAGGAAAAAAAAGAGAAAGGAAGGACAAGAGTAGATACTGGAGAGGAAAATATCACCACCTGCAGATCCACCCTTGAGCCTTGATTGTTGCAATCTAGATATCCTTTAGTTGAAGTGATGGTCACAGTCTTGATCTGTTGGGGGTGGGAGAAGCTCACAAAACAGAGAGTTCAATGGGTTAATATATGTTCAGGTTCAGCTGGAAACAGCCATGTACCTCTCCTGGTGTAGAGGTCTTTACATTTTCTGATGCAACACTATAGATCATGAGCAGTCCTCCAGCAGAAGGCCCCAGAAATAAGTCTGGAAGTGCTTCAGGGGTCTTTGATATTTTATGACCACTTCTAAGACATGACTGCTTCTTGGCCCTGCTTGTCGTTCCTGCATAGTTGAGCCAGCTGAGCCTTATTAGAGGGAATTAGCATGGTAAAAAACCATCACCCCACCTCTGCAGGGTCTGCTTTTTTATTGGCCTTTTCCCTTATACAGCCAGAAAACAGGCTTGTTTAAGACATCAGTCACAGGCTATTTAGGAATTCAATAGGTCACAGGGCTCAACCAGTTCATCCTCCAGTGGTGGATGCACAACCTCCTCTGCCTTATGCAGATCAGAGCTCTCGCCACCATACAACCAAAAACTCTCCTCCTCTCCTTTGACTGGGGGGTGAAAAACCTGGCCTCAGCAAAGCACCCTGTTGCTTTTGGAAAAGGCTGATTGTTTGAATCATTAACCTTTAACATTTCAGTCTCTCACAAGTGTCCAGCTGGACATGACAAGACATGAGGTCGCAGTTACGTTTCTCATGTTTAGGCAGGGTTCCAGGTGGCAGCCACGTTCTGAGCAGGGCTGTGGAGTGGGCAGGTATGGGACATGGAAATGAAAATGTCCATGGCAAAGTGGAATCCCAGACTACAGGCAGTGGAAGGCAGAGAGTATTCTACTAGAGGAGGTCCAGAAAAAGCTGGCTAAATGGGGTCTTAGGGATCAGTGGGCTAGCAATGAAGCCTGGAGATATATGGGTGGCTTTGAAAAACCTGTGTTTTTAACAGAAGTCTTTACTAAGGGATTCAAATGGGTATTTTCAGCTTTAATCATAGCACTTTGAATTGAATATGCACTAGTTCCTCCAAAGAAGAATGGAGGCCATCGCTGAAGATCAAATATGACAATTTAATACTTACTAAGCATGAGCTGAAACATGCATAAGCCTGCTTCTCACTCTGCACTATTTTTTTTTTTCTAGAGCACAAGTCCTGTGAGGAACAGCTGAGGGAGCTGGGGTTGTTTAGCCTGGAGAAGAGGAGACTCAGGGCAGACCTTATTGCTCTCTATAACTACCAGAAAGAAGGTTGTAGCCAGGAGGGGATCAATCTCTTCTCCCAAGCAACCAGCAGTAGGATAAGGGGGCACAGTCTTAAGCTGCACCAGAGAAGGTTTATGTTAGACATCATGAGGAAGTTCTTTATAGAGAGTGATTGGCCATTGGAATGGGCTGCCCAGGGAGGTGGTGGAGTCACATCCCTGGAGGTATTTAAGAAGAGACTGAATGTGGCACTTAGTGACATGGTCTAGTTGACAAGGTTGTGTTCAGTCATAGGTTAGACTCGATGATCTGAGAGGTCTTTTCCAGCCTAATTGATTCTCTGATTCTGTGATCGTAGACATAATCTATCAGAGACATCCACACAGGACTGGCCAATAGGGCATTGGATTTACAAGAAACCCATGCCTTTTTTGAGCCATAATGAGATGCCAAGATGAAATACTGTAAGGGATTTACATTCATGATTGTACTCTCTTATATTTAAACAAGTTAAACACAAGTAGTTTTTTCTTTAAGTAATATTAACACAAAATAAGTAAAGTTCAGATAACTTCAGAGAGCACCTGCATATCATTAGAAGATGTATACAACCTATTCATAATCAAACTATTGTGTTAACGTGTCAGACACTAAGAGGTCTTCACAACACCTGAAGAACAACAACAAAGTCCAGTTCCAGGTGAAAGAGTGCAGTTTGGATCCTCCATTAATCTGACAATTATTGACAATACCCACTCCAAGGTCATATATCCTTCTTCTATCCTGAAAGGCATCGGTGAGAAGGTAGGTATGTTGAAGCTTCCGTAGACCAAGGATAAAGACTAGAAACGCATGTGGGGGCAACCTTATTATAAAGATTTCGGTGTATTTATCACAACTTCAAGGCTTGTCTTTGAAAAGTATCATTAGTCATAGCGGAAAACTTAATTTTGGGGATTGGGTAACAGTCTTGAAATGTCCCCAGAAGAAGCATAGTCTGCTAAAGAATCTCTGCATTGCCCCTAGCAGATATACTTCTAAGTAAGCTACTCAGTTCTTCTCATGATGATAAATCTGATAAACTTACCCCATGCTGGAACTTTGGTTTGCAAATGCTACAGGAAAAAAGACCCCACACAAAACAAAAACCAACCAAAAAGCAAAACTCAACAGGATTTCTACATTTTGCTGGACTACCAGCGAAAAGAAAAATCAAAGCAGTTCAAACTTTATCAAAACATTTAACAATTATTTTTACATTCTTATTTACTGACAAGATATTATATGCGAAAGTAGATATATCTGAGCCGAAAGGTCATCATTACCTCCATGATGCTAACTCAGAAGCAATGCTGAAAATGTGTCACTCACTATCAATCCCATTTAAGCTAGAGAAAATATCTGAAAAACATCCTCATTAAGGGCAATACTTAAACATACTCATTTATTTAAAACCATTTTCAGTCAGAGAAAGGCTATGAAAAGATTGAACTCAGGCAAGTTCAAGATGCAGACAGTGAAACATTCAGCTTTGAATATTCTTAAGTCAGGAGATTCTATGTATAGAAACATATATTCTGCTAAGTGCTGTGGTTTTCTCAAGAGCATTGCTTCATTCCATATGAACTTCTAATAGTATTGCCAGTATCAAGAAAGTTACGAAAGGAAATATATGAACTGAAATCTTCCTGGATTTGATCTGTTTTAATTATGCATTCCCAGTCACACCAATGCTAGTCTTCCTTAATAAATGAAACACATATTTTTTGTATTTGTGTTCATCCAAAAAAAGTTAAGTTCAAAATATTTTTTTTTAAAAATCAAGTTTAGAAGATTTATCTAGAAAGATTAAATTACCTAAAACTGAGACAATTATAATAAGCTGTAATTATGAAACCACTGAACTACCTGAAATGTTACCATGGCTTCATCTCTATGACATTTTTTCTCAAGCATTATATTAATAACATGTCAAAATAATCCAATGTTCCTTAATCATGTTTCCTTAATAGCTGATACAAAACCAAAAATTTCCAACACTTATCTTGACCAAAGATGTCACTTATAATTTGATGAAAGACTCATGCCACAAAAAAATAAACACACCGTTTCTTCTTACTCTAGAGAAAGGAAACTGAGGGGAGACCCCCCTGCAGCCTACAACTTACTCACAAGGTGAGGTGGAGGGGCAGGCACTGATCTCTTTGGTCACCATTGTCAGGACTCAAGGAATGGCCTGAAGTTGTTCCAGAGGATATTTAGTTTAAATATTAGAAAAAAGTTATTCACCCAGAGGGCGGTTGGGTGCCAGAACAGGCTTCCCCAGGGAAGCAGTCACAGCATCAAGCCTGACAGAGTTCAGGAAGTGTTTGGACAATGCTCTCAGGCACATGGTGTGACTATTGGGAATAGTCCCGCGCAGGGCCGAGGGCTGGACTTGATGATTCTTATGGGTCACTTCCAACTCAGGATATTCTATGTTTCCACAATTCTACTCAAGAAACCAAAAAACCAAAAAGCTAAGAACAGACACTTTGTTTTGGTGTGTGGAACAGTAATTAACTAAGAGTGGTGTGAGTAGAGTTGTGTAAATAAAAGATTTTTTAGTGCAGGTGAAGCAAAGTGTTTCCAGTTAAAATGATCAGGCTTGCAGTTGTCTTTTTAGATATTAAATTCTTTTAATTAATGTCACTAAGATTTATCTGAAAACAATCTTCAAGAATGAAAATATGTATAAACCTGAAATATGTATGCTCTGCTTTATCTAATTTTTGAATTATTGTCTCAATTTTACTTGAAATGAAACAGGTTTATCAGCCTTGACATTTATTTATTTAGGAAACTAAAACATTGAGTAATATTTAAAACTTTTAGTGAGATTGGTAACTTTTTTCCAACAATTTGCTGATAACAAGAAATGGTACCTATCAGATCATGAATTGAATGCTTCTTGTGTGCTTTCTACAGTAACACTAATGCCATTTTCCATTTTGCCTGAAAAAAGACATAAGTGACATCACATTAAAGGTTAGACCAACAAAAATGCATGCCTGAGTTTTCTTTTTTGGGGTGTTTTTTGGTTGGTTGGTTGGGTTTTTTTAGGGAATATGTGTAAAAAGTAAGTGAGAAGTTCAGTTCTTTAAATAATAACATTATGTTAAAATTTCTTTACAACCCTTTTTTTTTTTTTAATTACTCATTAGTAATAGCTTCCATCAAAATATGTCTGGTTTTCTTTTTTTCTCAACCTCCAGATCTCACCCAAACTAACACTCAGAGAGACGTATCTGTCCTTGTAAAGCTAGTTAGGCTTTGTATTAAAATTTAAAAATGTGACTACAATCATTAAAGTGTTAGTAGGATAGAAAAGTCTTACTCTGTCTTTAACTGAATGTTATGGAGATAAAAGTGCGGCCAAGTCAGATCTGGCGATGCAATCTCTGAGCCCTTCCCCAATAACCAATGGTGTGAAACAAGGTTGCGTTCTGGCACCAACCCTACTCACAATCTTCTTCAGCATGATGCTCCAAAGGGCCACAGCAGATCTCAATGAAGATAACGGTATTTACATCCAATATCGTACTGATGGTAACTTGTTTAACTTAAGACTGAAGGCCCACACTTAGACTCTGAATTACCTTGTCCATAAGCTGTTTTTTCCTGATGATGCCACCCTTGTTGCTCACAGAGAAGCAGCTCTGCAGAGCTTAACATCTTGTTTTGCAGAGGCTGCTGACCTTTTTGGGCTGGAAGTCAGCTTGAAGAAGACAGACGTTCTTTACCAACCTGCACCTCAGGAACTTTACCATCATCCTCACATCACCATAGGTAAATCAGAGCTTAGATCAGTCCAGCAGTTCAACTATCTAGGAAGCATCATTTCCTCAGATGGTAGGATTGATAAAGAGATAGATAACAGGTTAGCAAAGGCATACAGAGCTTTTGGGAAGCTTTATAAAAGAGTCTGGTGCAATAAACACCTGAAGAAAAGTACTAAGATTCGTGTTTATAAAGCCATTGCACTGTCTATTCTTTTATATGGGTCTGAATCATGGGTCATCTACCGCTATCATCTATGACTTCTCAAACGTTTCCATTAGTGCTGCCTTTGTACAATCCTAAACATCCACTGGACTGATTACGCAACCAATGTTATTGTCTTCGAACGGGCAGATGTCACCAGTATTGAGGCCATGCTGTTGAGAAGGCAACTGCCCTGGGCAGGGCACGTTTCCAGGATGGAGGATCAC
>WEIV01030216.1:37256-61812 GCA_013390005.1 Calyptomena viridis
TTTTTTTTTTTTTTTTTTTTTTTTTAGAACAATGGCAAATGTTTCTTAAATTCATGTTTTCCTTACTATCTAGGTTATATGCATGCTCCCCAGAAGAAATTATTTTTAACAAGTGTCTTACAAGTGTATTACTGAAGAAGCTATCTTTCTAGCATGCTTATATGATATCCTGTTTTCTTAACAGAAACATTTGTAGCAGGTCACTTGTGGATTAGAGACTGGTTGGAATGAAATGGATGTACACATACTTATGGAAACTGGCATATGTAACTGAATTTTGCATATCTCCAAAACACAGTAATGAAGTTTGTCAGTCACATTTACCTGACATTTCTTAAGGGCCATTAAAAAAATAGTTATAAATCCTAGTGTGGATAGACTGTTCAAGACCAGCAGACCAGGGCTATGAAACATGAAACAATGACAACATTAATGCTCCTCAGACCGTAAGAAGTGAAGCTATAAAGCTATAGATAATTGTGATGGGTTTGTTTCTCTATTAATAGTATCTTTGTTAATCTAACCTTAGAGATATGCATTGTTGTCCTGCTTCACTCATAGAGATGATAACAGAATTATAATAGAAAACAGTAAAAAGAAGGAATGGATACAGAAAAAGAAACAGGAATGCCTATCAGAGTGACAAACTAGGAAAGTATTTCTCTAAGCAATTTCTGCTGCTGCCACAAAAGAAAGATTACAGAATCACAGAATCACAGAATCAGCCGAGTTGGAAAGGACCCACAAGGATCATCAAGTCCAATCCTTAGCCTTGCCCAGGACCATTTCCTAGAATCACAGCATGTGCCTAAGTGTATTTGTCCTGGTTTGGGACAGATATATTCAGAGGGATAAATATTCACTGATAACAACAGGGTGCAGTCACCCTCTCCCACCTGGTTTGAGAAAAATAAATATTTCCTCAAAGGAAAGTAAAAGGAAAAAATACAAAACTATTTATCTAACAAACACACAAGAAAAAAAAATAATAATACTAAAGAATAAATAATGAAGTCTCTCACTGGAAGACTGGGAGACCCAGAATCCTTCCGTTGGTATGGTTTTCTCTCTTTGCCTTTGCAGGCTAGGCAGATCGGGGGGGGACCCTCCAAAGGCCAGACTGGTGGAAAAGGCCTCCCAGTGAGGTTTTGATGTTCCAATGTCCCAACAAGTCCAGGAGAAAAGAAAAAAGAAATCTAAAGTCCAGGATAATACTGGAGTCTCTGCTCTCTCTCCTTCCCAAGAAAAAGGCTGAGAATCTGGCTGGAAAAAAAAACTAGAAGAAAGATGCTTCCTCCCTCCTTGCAGCCCAGCCACTGAAGAAACAAAACAAAATGAACCCATGCCCTTGAGATGCAGGACCGCTTCGAGAAAGTTCTTTAGACTGGGTTTTTTTCTCTCCGTTTTCAAGCTCAGTTTAAGGCACAAAATTCTTTTATTCTAGCATAGATTAGGCTATATGAGATACATCATAAAGTCACCCCAAGACAAATCCAAACAATTCTTGTACTCTTTCAGGCTTGGTGCTTCTCTGGGGGGCCTTTTACCTGCAATGTTCAGCCAGAAGCATCAACCTTTAGAATAAACATTTGGAAAAAGGTAAGTTAGGGTATAAAACACCCAAAAACTAAGAAATAAAACAAATTTGAAACAGGTGAGTTGTAGTCTAGATGTTTCAAATGTAGGAAATAAAATATTCTGAATTACCTGAAAACACTAAATATTATCGTTTGCAACCATTTTCCAGACTTTTTAAAAAAAAAGCCAAAACATCAAACTGTTTAAGACTTTATTGAATTTAATAATGTCTTTTATAGGGTGGGAAAACAGAACAGGAACTCAGCTTTCACTGAAAACCAGTAAAATTTCATATATTTGCATAGCAGTTATTCCAGCCATGAAGTTGACCCTTGTTCACCTTTGCTAAAATTCAAAATAGCTGAAGCCCTTGTTTATTTCAGATTTATCCTGTTTTTTAACATGTAGAAAGTACTGAAGTAGAACAAAGTGTCCTTCTTTTTGACCATTCCAGACATGGAAAAGAAAAAATGTATCTGTTACCAGACACTCTCTGGATCCTAATCCCAACTACAAGCTTTTGAGCTACATCTTTTGCTAAATTCTACTTGGAAGAAAGAGTTGTCTTCCACATGTTTTACCACTGGGTAGCTGCAGAGATCAATGCACTTGATTACAGTTTGTGCATTCATATCACGAAACCCATTTTACGTTGTTAATAAGAACAGCCTGACATTAGCTCAAAGAAAAAAGCAATCACTTAAGCTCTTCCCATTTACTTAGCTTTTAAGTGCCAAATGTTATCTCCTGCATAGATATTCATAGGGAATGAGCCAAAGGGGACATGAAATTCTGTGAGCTTCCCTTTGCAGAGTTTTCTTCAATATTTTTCTTTGAAAAGTGAAATCTTGTGGGCTGTGGATTGACTAAGTGCTGTTTCCTGCTTTTGTATTTTGCTGCTTTTGTGTCCTCTTGTGAATCATCCCTGTACTTCTTTGAGAGGGGCACAGAAAAACTTCCGTTAAGCCCCATTAACCATCTATAACTCAGGCTCATGTGTTTGTACAGATGCAGTTGTATAAGAAATACACGTGTGTAAAATTGTGCGTAGTGATCAAACAACCAAGATGCTGATAAAGATTAAAGGATGTCAAACCAGGAAAGCTAAGAAGTCTTTAGCAAGTTTCACAGGGATACCTACTGACACAAAGAGATTGGCATTATTTTTGTACTGATCGCTGAAACACAGGACAGAGGACAATAGAATGTATCAAGTGCTCCTTACTGTGTGCTCCATGCATCCACATAACCGACCCTAGGGTGGCTGTAATGCAGCAACCTACATACCCCACAGGGCCTTCCTGCACTTGATGTCAGACCCCTCTGGGAAGGACCATGGTCGGATTTATCCGCCCTGTGTCATCCATTTCACATTGTCAGAAAGTGTTACAGGATACATAGCAAAGCATTCACACAGGCAGAGAAGGACATTCCTCACTGTCCAAAGAAAAAAAAGGAGAAATGTGGCTGGGCCTTCAAAAGTGCATCTGCTGGTACTCGTGTGCAAAAATCAGCTTAGTTGTGGAAGCAAATTTCAGCAGGACTTGCTCCACTGCACAGGCTGTGATAAATGAGCTGAAAGAATTGAAGAAAGTCTTCAGTGAAAGACTGAAGATTAGGTAAGGGAAATATGCTTGCTTCATGTTTTCTTACCTTTGTTCATTAGGTATAGGGAAGCAAAGCAGGATATGATTGGAATGTGGCAGCTTATGATAGCGTGGCTTAATCAAAAACATGTTCAGCTGTGGTAGTCTGCAGCTGACGAAGACGCTGGAAAAAGAAACCCATGTTTAGACATAAGTCTCCATCTTGGACAGGAATTGGAAGCTGACTATGTCATGTGAATGCAGCATGATCAGCAACCTGATTGGACCAGAGGGCACTTGTACAGCTTGTGGACCATTTAACCCTCAGATGACTGGCTTGATACTGTAAATATTGCAGTTGCTTAATATAGTTACTGCTGCTGTAGTTGACATGGATAGATATAGATGTAGACACACGTAGAGGCAGATAGGTACACATGTTAGTTGTAGTATAGATGTAGATGTAGTATGTAGGATAGATGTAGTCATGTGACCGTAATAAATAAAGGATAATAAAGTGGATTCAGGTGCCTAAGCTGGGTCTGTGCATGCTTTGCGATAATTAAGTACCCTGCACTGGAGCAAAATAAATAAAATTTTGATCTGAAAAAAGCTTTGAAGTTGAAGAAATAACAATGTTAGGATATTTAATCCAGCTTTTATTGAGGTAGAGGTTAAGAAAGACTAACCACACATGGGTAGAACTTGGTGAAACTGAACATGAAGGGTAGATATTTTGGCTCTATGCTGCTGGGATTGATTCTTACCTAAAGTAACAATGTCCTCTCTATAGTAGGCCCACACAAGTCGTTTTAGCTATTGTGCAAAGAACTGTCAAGCTGCTTCTGCCAAACATAGGGAAAATACTGTGTTACATCTTTGTTATATGGGGAACCTGAGGTTTAGAGATGAGACTGAAGATAGGAAAGACTATCTGATTCTATCCAGAAAGAGCATAGAAAGTAAATTTCCATCTATACATACTATACATATATAGAGTGAATAGTTATCAACTGTCCCACAAGAATAACAGGAAGATTATGTATTTTGAATTTGTGCTTCTGTACATGCAGGGCATACATCTATACTTTCACATTCAGTATTTAGTTTTGTACTACTTTAATTTTTTTTCAAGATTTAATATGAGAGTTGCATTATTCCTAAGAAAATACACATGAGGTTTAAGTTGGGATCTATCATGATAAAGTATGGAACTAGAGAGTATTTTTCTCCCATTTGTGCCATTTATCTTCAATGAAAATGCAGGCCCCTGTCAAACACATAATTTATTGTATTCATTCCTCTCACTCTTAACATGAATATAGTTTTCTTGTGTGTTGTCAATGCTATTTTTTTTTCCCTTGCTCCCTCCTTTCTATCTGTACTGAAGCATTTCCCAAGGCAAGTCAGCCTGGAGGCGTGGACAGCAACTGTCTCCACAGTGCAAGCCAGTGGTTTGCCAGCAGAGCACGCTTCTGTGGAATTCATTGGTCTTCCTCCCCCTCCTTTTTAAGGTGTGAGCTCATCTTTTTTAAAATGCTAAGTATACTTTAAATCAGGACCAGGAGATGTCAGCTTTCCTTTGAGCAGCTAAACAGTGTTTGTCTTTCTAACACTGATAGGCTTTATGAAGGTATTATATGGAAGCTCACTTTCAAGCAACTAAAATGACAATATAAATTCAATGCTGTGGTAGTCATTTATCATTTTATGATAATGCCAGAATATACAAATGATAAGAGTGAAAGGCTTAGGGAGAAACCTGAGGGGGTTTTATCATTTATTTATGTACTTTTGTATTACGAGGGAGTAAGTGATGAAGGAGGAACACAAAGACGTTTCATCTAGCATGCTGATTTAGTACTTCCCTTCTCTGATCAATGACCTCTCTTATGTTTAGAATAGACTGGAAACCCCATAGAGAAATGTGTGTGTGTCTTTTTTATTAAAACTAGTCAGAAATCTAGGTGGGCTTAGTTATACTGTTGCAATTAATTCTGTGACTTAGGTATAATCACAAATTATTTAGCTAATGTGTATATTGTCATAAATAGCACTAAGTTTAATAGGGATATGTCTCATAGAGCACTGCAACTGTAAAGAAATGTATCAATAAGAAAGAGAGACTCAGGAGTACAAGGATGTGCAGGATCATGACCCAGGTGCAAACCGATGCACGATGAAAGGAGATTTAAAATATTTACAATACAAAATGTTCAAGCATTAAACTGTTGGCACACATTGTAAACGACTTGTTTTCTTTTTTTATTATTATTATTATTTTAAAATAAGCCATTAGGTTTGTTTGTTCTTTTTCCGAAGTTCTTTTTCATTTTCTTTGTTCTTTTCTGAAGTTCTAAACAATACGTTCAAAACTAGGTAGAAACATGTCATATTCACCTTTCCACCAGTATTAGTCTAATCTCTAAGGTCTTCCCATTTATGACAAACTGACAATAATTGAATCACTGTGAGCTTCAGGTTGCTCTTGTTTCTTTTCAGTGGAATAAAAAAACCTCTGCTTAAGGTAATGTAAAATGTAAGTGCTATACACAACATCACATTTGTCTTTGTAGGATGCTGATTGCTATCTTGCAACTGTACAGTTTATGGTGATGATAGCTTGTAGTACACAAGACATATGTCATACATAAAGCCTTGTGAACATGCATACATTTAGCCTATTAAATGTAGCCTTTTAAAACATATATAGCCTTTTAAAAGAGTCAATATCCAGAAAAGTGACAGCTGATGTCTCAGATAACACAGCTCGGGCTGAACAAAATGCCCTACTTAACTGAATATATGACTGTCTTAGGTAAGAAGTTACTTAAGGAAAGCAGAGATTATAGCACATCCCTACGACAAATCCAGCCTCACAGTGTTTCAAACCCAAAGCAACACCCACCTATGTATCTGCTGCCATTTTAGTTGGTAAGTGGAGTGGACACTGAGGCAGATTTATCAGGAGAAGAAAATATTAGCCTTTTTGAATTGCAACAAATTCCATTGTCTGTGTTACACGGCCTTGTACATTGCAGTAAGGCAGTGATAAATAAC
Organism: Calyptomena viridis; assembly: GCA_013390005.1. Classification (NCBI taxonomy): domain Eukaryota; kingdom Metazoa; phylum Chordata; class Aves; order Passeriformes; family Eurylaimidae; genus Calyptomena; species Calyptomena viridis. The sequence goes on from WEIV01030216.1 coordinate 43,481, forward strand.
TCAAACTGATCCAAGTCCTGTTAAGTGCAAGCAATTACTTGCAAATGCCAAAATGTCATCCTAGCCTGCTATTTCTACATGCTAGTTTTCAAATTGACCCTGCAAATATAGAATTTGTGTGAATAAACTGCTTCATTTTCTGAGCAAATACAGGGAGGGTATCAGAAGTTTTAACTATGTGGAATTGCTGATGATGAGGAAACTTAGCAGAGGTGCAGATATGGTGGGACCCTCAGCTCTATCAGTGACCATTGGGATTACACTGGGTGTAAGTGTTCAGGTGTTGACTAGAGGTGACTCCAGAAGAGGCCTCTGGGAGAGGAGACTGGGACTGCCCTGTGGTAAAAACAGCCAGTTCCAGCCACTTCAACAGACTCACTGCAGACACAGCTTAGCCCTTCAGACAATGTAGTGGCACACCTGGGAAAGTATATTTAAGAAAGGGCAAAATGCTGTGTAGGTGCTGTAAGAGAGGAGTAAGAAAAACGTGATAGAAACAGCCCTGCAGACACCAAAGTGAGGGGATGGGGAGGAGGTCAGAGCAGAGATTTTTCCCTACAGCCTGTGGTGAAGACCATGGACACAGGTTGTCCCTCTGCAGCCCACTGAAGTCCCCATTGGAGCATATAACCACACTTCAACCCACAGAGGACCCTATGCCACAGCAAATGGACATTAATCCCAAAGGAATTAATGTCTACAGCCTGTAGAGAGTCCAGACTGGCACAGGGTCCTGGCAGGAGATACAGCCCATGGAGAGGAGCACTCACAGGAGCAGTTTTCCTGAGAGGAGCTGTAGTCTGTGGAATACTCATTCTAGAGCAGTATGGTCCTGAAGGACTGTACCCCATAGAGAGGACCCATACTGAAGAAGTTCAGTGCATTATGCAATCAGTGAGAATTTTGGAACAGTTAATGAAGGAATAAATCCAGTGGGAGGACCCTCAATGGTGCAGTCTATCCCTGAAGGACTGTACACAGTGAAAAGGACCCACAATGAAGCACTCTATGAAGGACTGCAGCTCATGGGAAGGATCTGTGGTGGAGCAAGGTGAAAGTGAGAGGAGCAAGGAGGAACTATTACAGACTCACAACTCCCCATTCCCCTGCACGGCTCAGAAGGGAGGATGTAGAGGATTCAGGAAGGAAGGATTGAACTAGAGTCTGGGAAGAAGGGAGGATGGTGGAAAGGTGAGTTTTTGGTTTTGACTTTGTTGCTTGCTATTCTACTCCACTCTTAATTGGAAATAATTTAAATTCATCTCCCTCAAGTTGAGATGATGGGAATAGGCAAGCAATATCCCTGTCTTTATCTTCACCCACAAGCTTTTCATCTTATTTTCTCTCTTTTTACTGTTGAGGAGGTGTAGTGAAGGGAGTGAAGTGATAGGGCAGCTTGGTGGATGTTGCAGTGTGTAATTAATGTTTATTTCTATATTATGTATTTCTATATTATATAGTTCTGTTACCCCCCTAAGTTGGAATGTTCTGTTAACCCCCCTGCCCTACACCTAGTGGTTTGTTCCCTCCCTTCTCATTGGTTCAACCCCCCTATAAAAGTCTGTACACAGGAAGTGGCTTTGCTCTTCCTGGTTACCCACTTTAAGCTTAGGACCCTTGGGGGGCACACTGCCCTTGGGGAGAAATAAACTTAAAACTCTCTCAACCAGAAAGGGTCGCTTGCCTCCTCCTTGTCCTCTGTTTTCTGGCAGAACCTTCGAGGGGCTAGCAGGGGTACACACAGCCACTGCAGCCCTTCAGCATCTCTAAGCCAGTCCTCCTACGACAGGGAGGCTTTTCGCCTAGAGGTACTCCCCTCCTCTCGTGTGCCCAGCGGCAGTTGCCAGACCAAGCCCGGGCCAAAGAAGGAGCTGGGACTAACCAAGGGGCCGAGATAGGTGGACACCTGGCAGGCAGCCAAACTCAATTCACCAGAGAGATATTACTGGAGTATTTTTATTAACCGCATTGTTTATTTATAAACTTCCTTGTGGAAAATGGAATTACTGTTACTAGTTCTGTCATGGCTCCTACTATCTCATGGGACTGAAGGATTGTCAGAATTGCTCCTCAAATATAAAGACAGGATATTTTAAAAGAGATGTTATAAAAAAGACTGGAAGTATCTGGGACTTCTTTTATGTCTCCAAAAGAAATCTACCATGTTGCAAAAGGAGGAAATACTCTTTCCAGAAACATCAGAATAGCTCAGCTGTAAAGTTGCAATGCAGAGCACAAGAAACTACATATACCTTGGCAGCATTTTCTTGTCTATAATGATTGCTTCAACTCCAATTGAGGTAAAAAAGATTTGTTTACTCTTTCTTATGTCACAGAAAGACATTAAGAGACTATATACTTTTCATTAGTTTTCTTATAGAAACCTATTTCCCATTCAGAGAAGATATTTCAGACTATGAATATATTATAGACCTCAAGAGTACATGCAATTTCCTGACTCCAGATATACACCCTGGCTCCTCCCCAGATCTATACCAATAAAAGGTCTACAAATGTAGCAGCACTTCCTGATCTCATCTCATTCTCATTTGCACAGAAAAAAAGCATGAGCCCACAGGGCAGATGATGTCAGGAACTGGTGCCCAATCTCAGCTCTTAAGGGACCCAGAGCCTGAAGTTCCCGTCACAAAATGTAGCAAAAAAATGTAGACAGTCCTAGGGACTTTGAGGCCAGTAAAATATTTAAAAAAAATTTAGGTTGCTGGTCCCAAGAGTGGAATTGAGTCCTATATTCTGGAGACTGAGGCTCTCTGTACTGGGTATGAGAAAAGTCACTCGTTCTACATAGGATGAAAATGGTACAGTGCACAAAAGTGATGCTACTGAACTTAGACACTAGAAAACTGTTGGCAAGAGTAAAATGTCACTCAGGACTTGGGCAGGGCTCTTGGGGATTTGGAGATCCAGCTTCAGTCATTTGGAATCCATAACTTCACACTTTCTACTTCAAGTAGGTGATCATGTTGTTATTTTTTCAATTAATAGAACTAATTTCTATCTTTAGAAGTACAGGAGTGTAACAGGTTGGCCTTGGCTGGGCACCAAGTACCCGGGCAGTCTCTCGCCCCTTCCCTTTACCAATAAGATGACAGCAACTCGTGGGTGTTAAGACAAGGCAGTTTAATACAAGCGAAAAAAAAATTTGCACACACAGGAAGCAAAGCAAAGGAGAATCTAATCTCTACTTCCCATTCCATGAGGTCAGCTCGTGTCCTGAGAAGCAGGACCTACGCGTTGGTTGTCCCTTCAGCAGGCAGCCATTGGAAACAACCCCGTGCCCCTCCCCCTGCTGTTCTTTTATATCTGAGCTGATGTCATATGGTCTGGAATATCCCTTTGGTCAGTCTGGGTCACCTGATCTGCTCGTGTCCCCTCTGCCTCTGCCTCACAGCAGTCAAAACAGTGGAGTGTTATCTCCTAGCACTGCTAAGGCTGCTGGGGCTCAGATAGACCCAGTACAAGGAGAAAGGAGTGGATGTTGTGCTCTTTCCATATTACAGCTTAACAATTTAAATACTTACTCAGGAAATGAGAACAGAAATATGTGATGTCTAAATTACAGACACAGCTGTATGTGTTATGCACAGTTTACCAACAGCTCAAGACTGATGGGAGCAGCTGGTGTGTCCAAACCCTCAGCTTCAGGAAGAAAGGAACATTCTGTGGCCTCTAAACTCGTCATCTTGAGGTCTTCCCAATATGGCATGACAAACTGAGCTCCTGCAGTGGGAACACACTGGACATCCACTGCCATCTACTACTACCTCTGACAGCTCACACAAGGCCATGTTTCCAAAAGCAGGAGAAAACTGTTATGCACCTGACAGCCAGGTGAAGGTTTTATGTGTTTGGCTGGTGAATTCAGAAACACTGGCCATCATGATCTGTGATGGTATAAACAGGGCACTCTATTATGAAAACATAGATAACCAGGCCTTCCTTTTTTTTGTTTGCTGAGAAAGTGCCTAGTGCTCTTTTAGCACCGTGTAGAAAGACTGTGACAACTGATTTTTCAAGTCACACTTTAAAGCATGAACTATTTTTATGACATTGGCTGGAACCACATGTAAGACTGAGCTGCTTTGTGAACACAGAGGAAAATTTACTTTATGAACCCTCACAGACATTAGACAGAGCTGTCGCTAATTCAAGACTGTGGGAGAATGTTGGGGAGGCATAATGCCTAGAAAAATATCAAAAGTACAAGTGGCCATCTTAGAAACTGATGCACTGCTTTGTTATGGATAAGTTTCAGGTATCCAGAAACTAGATGACATGCCTTGGATTACCAATTCCACAAAACGAATAAACAAATATTAAGTGAAACGGATTACCTAGAGCATTTGTCTGTGCTTGTCTTCAGCTCCTATAGACATACAGAAATCTTTTTGCAAAATTTCGTATAGCATCTTTAGAAAAAGGCTTTATTCATTAGATTATTCCTTATCAGTATTTTCCCGAAATATAATGATTGTTAAATTAATTTCTGTTGAAGTAAGTTATTTTAATATCTAAATGTATATAATTTCAAAAATGTATTTTTTGTAAGATCATAAGACACTACATAGAAATATATGGAAAAGGTTATGTTAATAGCATTATTTCTTCCACATAAGATATATTTGAAAAAACAGCAAATTTCCTTATAGGCCAGGCAAAAGAATCTGTTTGTTTTGATATCTAGCATCTTTTAGTATGAATAGTGAACTTTGACATATTTTGAGCGCAAATTCAGTGCGCATAATAATAGCTTTGTAGGGTAGATGACACAAAATGAGATAGCATTGTGATATTTTAGTTTTTGCAAAACCAGATTCTCCTATTGGGCATAAAAAAGAAAAGCAAGACATATATCTTAGATTTTACACATACAATGTGGGCCAACTTAATAAAAGCTTTCATTAAACACATTTCACATAAACGGAAATAAAGAAATTCTTGCTATATTCTTCTAGCATTTTCTTACAATCGGAAATCATCAGGGCAGCAGGCGCTTCTTACGCCCATTCATTCTATCCTAGTATATCAGCAGAGATGCAGGAAAGCTCACACTTGGAAGAAACTAATCTCTTAACAGCGGCTGTATGAGGAAATGGTAATTTGGCTGTGTAATCAAATTGCAATGTGTTCAGTTACCAGATGTGAGCAAATAAAGAGAAAACCAAATTAGGATTTTGTGCCAATTGCTCTTTTATATGCTTGCTTGTTTTTGAGGACACCCTATGATTTTTTCTAATTTGCTTGGTGGTGGTAACAGCTTCAGGTGGTTTTGCACAGCTTCCGGCTGCAGCATTGTGGTTTGCCAACAGACGGCACGATGCATTTCCATTATCCAGTGTCTCTCCAACAAGATGACTGTCTGTCTGCTCATCTATGAAATAAACCCAAAACACCACCTTAGGCCTCAGCTCTGCAAAGATTTAAACATGTGTTTGAATTCGCATGCCAGTACCACTAAATCTTACCTTTCCTGCTGTGTTAAAGACTTTATTTTTTCCACTGCAGTAAGAAAGCAGCTAGCTGTAGCTATTTCGTGTCAAGTTATTTAGGTGTATCATCAGAGTGGGGGAGAATATTCTTGATCTATTATTATTGAACCTATTTGCTGCGGTGATGTCCAAAAAGCTAGTTAAATATATTAAATTTGATGTGAATATGGTCCTGGACAAACAAACCAAAGTACTATCTAGCAATGCACTGCAAATATTCAATGCAATGCAATGCAATGTCTTGTATTTCTTTCATTATTTCTAGCCTGCACAGCTGAAGAAAAACAAAAACAGTTGCATCAGAAATATGTTACCTGAACTTATAGTATGAAATAGGATGCAATATTGTGTGAAATATTGAATACACAGTGAATACCAGCACTGGACATGAGCAACTTCTTGGCTATATAGTCAAAGGTTGAACATGGAAGTACATGGAAGATCGACAGATCCCTCTGTGCTTTGCAATTACCAACTAAAGCTATGAAATTAATTATTCTTGAGCAAGGGCTTTTTTGGGGATTCTTTTTCTAATGGCACAGAAGAAGCTATGACATTACCTACATACCCAGAGGATCAGTAGGGGAAATGGATACCATGTTAGGAGTTAATTTTGTATCTCAGCAAGATTTGGACGTTATCAGTTTCAGTATATGTGAGAAATAGGGTACTTGCAATGAAATGTTTTGCTGAACTGTGGAAATGTGTATAATATGATAAACAGGACTATATGCTGGATGGTCAGTAGGACAATGCCATTCTATTTTATTTTAAGGAAATAAATCTTATGAAATCTTTGCAGTTTCTTCTAAGCTTCTTATTAATCATATCGATAGAAATGCTGACACATGAAGCTGTTTACAAAGATATCTGTTAGGCTGTCCAGCCTAATGGTTCAATTGCTAAACCTCCTGTCACCACTTCCCAGGAAAGTGAATTTGCTGTTGGCATATAATTGTTGCTCTTGAGGACTTTATGTCTTACTATAATTAAAGACATATTGTTTGTTTTGCTAGTTTGCTACCTTGTTTGGAGACTTCAGCTTGCCAGGGTTAAGACCATTTAAAGTATTCCAGTTTGGCTTTGAAATGTCCTGTTTCTTTATCTAATGCCTTGCAGAAATGTAAGAGTATTACATCAATAGAAATACCTTTACCAACAAAATCCATAATCTCATAACAAATATTAAGTTAGGTTGACAAAATTTGTTTTGTGTAAACCCACACAGACTATTAGTAATTATATTGCCTTATTTAACTTTTTCAAGTCCATTTCAGACATAGTGTTATTTCCTTTGAGATCAATACTGGGGTTGGCTTGGGTCACCTAGCAGAAAAGTACAAAGGAAAACAGGTCAAGGCCTAATCATTCTTCACGCCCTCTTCTCTACCAATTACTTGAAGTAGAAAATATCTAGAGATCTTGAATCACTTTCTATGTCAGGTTGATTTGAAGTCAGGGTAGGTCTTTGTAGAATGAATGAATTCTTGCAGTATTTTCATGTTCACTGCTCAGACTTCAGTCCTTTCACTTGTAAGTGTGGCGTTTCTCAGAGGAAGAATGCACTAAATCCCAAAGACACAAGAAGCTAGGTTTATTTCCGTCATTTGGACCACAGTATAATGACCCTTAAAGCTGGAAAAGGCTTTGTTCCTGAGGGAGGACGTTTATTGGAAAGATAGGGGAATGTCATTCACCAGATATTGACATTTAACTATGATTTCTCTCTTTTCCACAGGCATAAAAAAATGGTGCCTGTTTGAGGAAAGGGCAAGGGAAGAAATAATACAGGACCCTGTTCAATGAGTTGGAGTCTATTAGAAGCAGAGAGACATTAATAAATGCTTTAAAGATTTCAGAAAGAAAGATGGTCAGCATTATCCTCAGCATTGCAGTCAAAGAATCCAGAGGGACTGAGCCACACATAGAGACTAAATGCAGAACAATCTTTAAATATTTACACAAAATAAGTAAAAGAAAATAAAAACCAAAAATCCCCAAGCAGAATGATTTACACAAATCTATGATTAAACTTGATTTAGGGCAGCAGAGCAGAAGAAGCAAATATTTTTCCTTTCTTAGTAAGGTTTGGATACTATTGAAGCTCCTTTTTTCCAAACTTGGAATAATGTGCAAAACAGCACATCAGCGGAAGGCAGGAATCTACAGGGTTCTAAACAGATGTGAGCTTGTAAGCCTTCACTTGGCAAAATGGTAGAGCTTTATGTGAATATACCAAGCTGAATGTGTTCACATGATAGATCAGAAACTTCTATATCTTTCTCGAAGAGGACCTTTAGGGTCAGCAGGAAAAGCTGTCAGTAGAAGCATATTACTTTAAGACAAGGATTCCAGTCAAGACACTGAATAGTCAGATGATACAGACTGGTTTTTGGACTGCAAGATTGCAGTGTCACTTGATGCAATATCTACTCCAGAAAAAGGACATAGAGCTATGTATATAGTAAAAGTCTTTCTCTTCTCCATTTAGTTAGATGAGACAAGTCAATTTTCAAGTCAATTTACAAAACCCTTTACAGATTTCATGAATGAGACAAGAACTCTAATAATATCATTTAAGAGGCTTTATTCATTGCTATATATTCTGATCTACCATAAAAACTAATAGCTTTTATAATTATGATGTGTATTTTTATAACAGGTTTTGTTAGGTCTTTTGATTATAGCTATGGTACTTTGCCTACTTTTTTTTAAATTTTAAGGAACCTGAATATTAAATATATGCTTAGAAAGAAGCTTCCTGTTAAAGCTTCTTGAACTACTTATTTTTCATGCCTCATTTTCTTAACTGTGAGCCTCCACAGATTCAGAGACATCATACGCATGGATCCTCCTAGATGACATTAATCATGCTGTGCAAGACAGCAGGCAGTCTTATTTCTCCAACAAAGAAGTTCCTATCAATACACAGTACACTTGTACTTCTGCACAGTACTAGTCACCATTTCTGGTTTTGTTTATTTCTAATCTCTGTCTTTCCCTCTGATGTTTTGAAGTATTTATACATCTCTACATCTACCAAAGCTTTAAAGCTGAGCAACTGACACATTTGCAGACAAATCACTCAAAGAAAACATATACACATTTATTTTCTGAAGCGCCTCCAGGTGATTCAGCTTAAGGCCAAATTCTGCTTCTGTGAGCAGAACTCAAGAAAAAGTATTTTGCCTACAGGAACTGTGGGAATCTCTCCTTTCTCCCTCCGTCAGAAGGTCCTGAGGTACCAAGGCCACAGCTGCTGTCACAATGCTAAGCCTGAGGCAGTATAGTTACATAAATTACAGCTTCTTATCTCTTACGTGTTTCTCAACCAACAAATGCCTTTTTCAAAAAAGCCACTGAGTCCATCTTTTCCAGACCTTTGTGTACCTGGATGCACCAGTTGCAGCACACTAAGTTCCCCTGGAAGGCTGCTGGCCTGGCTGCTGACCCATTAGTTCCATACTGTCATGAAGCTTTTGTGTCCTGAGTTGCTGTAATTCTCTCCCTCACAAACTGAGCAGCTACTTTAATGTAGGGTGTGGTGCTGAATCTCAGCAAATGCTACTGACCTCAAAGGAAGACACAACTCCCTTTCACACAACCACCATCTAGGTATGATAACTGTACATGAAATGTATATTTACCTCCAGGTTTCAACAGAAACTAAAAATACCTGTAACGTGGATATAGATGCCTGAAATTTTCTTTGCCCTATGTGAACTCTATGCATTACAGTTGTTGCCTGAAATCAAAGGAGACAAAAAACCTAACAAATTAGTAGAGGTAAAAGGAAAAAACAGCACTTTAACAGGGAGTTGTTCCAGGGTCCAGAAAAGACAAGAGTGTGATCACCTTATCACCCCACATTTATAATCTTCGAATTCCTACGCCCCTTAACATACCCAACCACCATTCATCTTGAACCAATGTCCCCAAAATAACCAACCAGAAATCTTCTAATTCCCTGAACCCACCCCCAGATCTGCCCCCCTGGAGCTTCTCTGGGAGTTCTGAGCCTCATATTTTGCCTTGCCACCCTCGTTATCTTCAGAAAGAATGTAAATGTTGCTAAGAAAGGCCTAGTAGAAACCTCTTTAAGTGAGCCTATACAGGCAAGCTGGAATTCTAGAAATATGATGAAAACCTCCAGGCATCACAGTCAAGCCTCTTTTTGATCACTCTTCTCACAGCTCTTAGTACTTGCTTTTCTGAAATTGTTTTTGCTTAGGACTGGTATACAACACTCCTCCTTCAAATTCCCTACAATGTCATTACTTCCATGCTTTCCTGAGATAAATTCAATCTAAGCTGTGTCAAGAACACCTTGGCAAGTACTTGATTATAAAGAATGTGCCCAATTGTATTTGAAATGTTTTATAAATTAATTGACCATCAGCCTCTTGCAAATTTGGAACTACACTGAATACATCGCAAAAGATGGTCATCATCACCAATATTTAAATTAAACTACTATGTGGTTTTAAATCACTATCTTCCAAACCTCATGCAGGGGCCTGAACAAATTCTCCAGCAGCAGAATTCAATCAGGTGCAAAGACCTGGCTTGCTGGTGGGTGACAAGGGAGCTGAAGAGTGGCCTCAGTTTACAGCTGTACAGTAGCTGTTGCAGCCACATCTATGCGCTCTGTCAATCCAGAACCCTGCACTGCAGATCTGACTTCATCACTTCACCAGACTGCCCTTGCTGACCCCTACATATCTGAGTTGCAGACACACTTCTACAATCCAGTAGAAGATGGATTCTTCCCAGAAGGAACATTTCTTAAATTTTCTTATGGTTGTAATATTTAAGAATTGAGCAACTTTTTAATAAAATAGAGGTGTCTAAATACTGTTGATGTCTAACGTGATAACCAGTCTTGGGAGGTGATTGAATTGTTGCTGAATATTTTCAGGGGTTTTGTTCATCTAAGTCCCCAGCTCAGTGGAGTTCTGATGGACATTTTTCTATTCAAAGCTTTTACCTGCCCCTTTGCCATCTGCCCTTCTGCTGCTCTTATATGCACAGGAATATTTAACAAAGTTTGTTGGCACTGACATATTCATCATATTGCAGTTGGTGTTGATCTCACAAATAATTCTGTTGTGCTCACAGGGAATGGGTAATGGAATGGGCAAAAAACATATTCTCATAGAGACAGAAAGCTCAGCATAAAAATGCAGTTAGGGAGCACAGAAAACAGCAGAGTTGCTTTTAGCACAGAGATCACAAAAGACCTAATTTGCCAGAATGCCATTCCAAGCCCATGACCACAGCAACAGTAATGTTGTAGGAGTATGGAGTGCACCTGAGCCCTGTGCTCATTAACCTTTTGGGTTAATGTGCAGCTTACAAACATAAAGGGTCTGTATGTGTTCTGTGGGAGAATGAAGGCGGAAAAGCAAATATGGGGGAAGGAAAGGAGGGGGAATAACTCAGGGGAAAGACAGAGTCCTTTTGAGTCTTGAAATGAACTGAGCATTGTTTTTCTCTCATGTAGAACTGTACAAAATTGAATGAAGAAAAGCATTTCAAAAGAGAAATTAATTCATATAGCTATGACTTCAACTCTAACATATATTTAGATTATATATCAACCAGATAATTCTCTTATAAGGAAATTGCTAAACAGTACAACTATTTTATCTGAGATTTATCCAGATATCAGGCCTGATTGTCTTTATTTTCTCATGGATGGCCAAGGTAAAGTGACCAGATGTCTCAGTTAGAATGCATAAGTACCAGTTTTTAATAGATTGGCACAGTGTTCAGTGATTTTTTTTTCAATTAAGATGCATATCTTATTCTGCCACTGATCTGCCCTTGATACAAAAATGGCTGATTCACAGACTCTGCTCCTCCTCTCCTGTATGTTATATCTACAGTAGATGATCAAATTCTCATTAACACGGAGAAGAGTACACCCTGGCACCTGCAAAGTGTTTTCAAATATGATTGCTTAATGTCTCTTGGCAATGTTGGTTTGTAACAGGAAGCCAAAGGGTGGTGCAGCCAAGGATCCATTTCATAAGATCTTTTTATCTCCAGGTAATTTAACTTGGACCCAACAGATTTGGAATGCAGCTTCACTTTTCTCTGCTGCCCTATGCTTCCTCCCATTTCAACCTCTTCAGCACCCCTTTGCTTTCATCTTGCTTTCATCTTCCAGATGGAGAGACAGGACTTTTTGTTTGTAGTCTCACAGATTGAAAGAATAAGATGAATGGTTTTGCTGTTGTTATATTTAAAGGACATAAAACTGTTCCTGATATTCGTGTTGTTCAGGTAGGTGTGATCAATGATCAAGAATTTAACTCTTGGTTAAAGCTGAATCAGGCACAGCAGTTAAGGGTAGCAGGCCTCTGATAAGCACCTAGAGAGACCTTTCTTGTTTATGGTCATTTTTATTAAACTAAGACATACAGTAGTGTTAGCTTTCTAAATTGCTATTTAACATATCCTACTACTTACAATATTTCATATACAGAGGGTTTGGGGGTTTTTTGGCAGTTTCAGCAGTCTCTAGTGCTTTCACTTCCTGTTCTAGTCAATGAGTTGAAGATGCCATTTGATCACTTTCTATTCAAGAAATGGCAGCATTCAAACAATGTGAGTGCTGCACTGTGCTATCAATGCAGCTTTTATACCATACAAGTTAATCTTGTGAAGCATCTTGGAGTTTTGATCAGTCTAAAACACACCACCTTTGCTTGAAATAAAACTTGAAATTTTAAGTTCTAAATGAGATAGTAATAAAAGCTTCTCCAGCTCTTTAATAATAAATACAGTTATGTGATTTTATCTGCATAGGAATACAGTAAACGACATTAAAGCCACATAGACATAAGTCTTACATTTTCAAAACTGCTAAGACAGCTCTGTGTACACTCAAATCTTTCTTCCCATACATATATACATTATACATACAGTATACATTTCTGCATACTTACTGCAGAAATGTAGTATGATATATTGCTGTTTTCAAACTGTTTGCTGCTGCATTTACTGAACTCATACCTTATTAATGCTCCTATTACTTTAGGATCAGCAAGGTCAATCCTGCAGCATTTGACAATTTCAGCAATGATTCGTGTCTCTGATCTTATATTTTGCCATGTAATTAGTGCCAATGAAGGCCTCATAGGTCCTTCCAGTTGTATACAAATGGAATAGGCACCTTGAATTGTATTTATCATAGACTAGGCTTGTCAAGTCTCATCATCCCTGTTTTAAATATATGAAAAATTGTATGAATAAGTAGACTTCAGCTTTGTCTCAAGATTTGTCAATAGGATATTTGTAGTTGGGAGAATATTTCTCTTAGTTCACATATCTATCTCCTTATGGTAGTGTAGTATCTGGAAATATAAATGACCTTTAGGAAACTGGTTTTGCTGCAGAGTATTGCTGGCATTCCATTGCTAGATGGATAATAAACACAGAGTGATTTTTTTTCTTTGTATCTACCTAATTAAAAGAAAAACATTAATCTGTCTGAAGCAAGTTAAGTGTAAGTTAACAGGTCAACAACTTTTTTCTCTGCCCCTTGTAAGAGTGATGATAGAAGGGATAATGTGGGATCTCTGCACACTAAAAACACTGCCTGAACAGTTTAGCATCGTTAGCAACGCCAATACTGTATTTCATATCCCTCGCTGCTGTCCTCTTTTGAAAAGATTGACCTCTTTAATCTAAATCTATGTAAATAGTAATAAATAGTAGACTGGATTTCTGCTCTGTGGACATTTCTTTGATCTGTGCTGGTCCCTGGTCTGGGGTCCCCTTACTGCATCTTATTCCCCAGCACAGCCTCAAGCAAAACTGGTGTTTCACATCCTGCACCCACCAAACAGGCACTGCACTGCGGTCCTGGGCACCCACAGCAGGCAGACTGGGAGAAGGCAGTGCATCAGACAGATACAAGTCTGCCTCCAAACCACAGAACACAGTTCACCCCTAATAATTGTTCATGCTTCAGCTACATAAAAGCTTTATTTTTAGAAAGCTGCTAGTTTTAGAATCAGAAATTTTTTGCTCTAATTAGTTCATATAAAAGATATTTATCTGTTTATATTCTTTGTGGAAAATCCTGCTGAAAAAACATTCAAATATAGTATCAGTCCTTGGCAGATACTTGTTTAAATAGGTCTGGCTTTGGGTGCTTGATTTTTTAACAAATCGGTACAATTTTCAAGGAATGTAAACTTCATGTGACAATTGACATTTTGCTAAGACCCTGGTTTTCAAGGAAAAAAAATATAAAATATGTTTGTTTGTGCCTAACTTCGAATGGACTCTGTAGCATTCAAAAATCCAAAAATTTTAATATAAAAATTTATGAGAGTTCCCTTTTTTAGAATGCAAGTTTCTGGAAAAAAATAGTTCCATGAGAATCTTGGATTTAGGGAAGGGGAATAGGCTTACATAATGTCCATCAGCTTCTTGAAAAGTTCTTAAAACAGTCCAAAATCATGTGGGTTTTTTTGTTTGGTTTGTTTGTTTGTTTTTAACAAAATATCTCATTTTACTAAGACTTTTCTCATGGTAAGACCTGGTTTGTATTTTTTGAATGTTTAGTTTTGACTTTGTTATGAAGATGTATGTGAACATGTGGCATGGTTAGGTTGCAAAAAATTCAGTAAGACTGAATAATAGATTGTAATATTTTCATATTAACAAAAGAGCTAGTAGCTTTTCTTCTGCTTTAGAAAGACACGCAAATGAAATAGTCTTAAATGAAACATCTGGAGACTGTAGGTATTCATGATGATTTTGTGAGTCAATCAAAATCTTGATGTGTCCTTTTCCTCCCTCTGTTACTATTGTTACATTTGAAAAGTATCTGCCTACAATAAATTACCATTATTGCTGCTGTGCTCTTACATAATTTTTTTCCTCCAAGGTGCTCTTGATATCTTACTAGCTTACATGAATCAAACCTTTTGTGATCCTCATGAGGTAAAAAACTACCCAAACCCTCAGAACTCTCTGAGGAAAATGTCGAAGATACTGCAATGTCAGAAGCTTTTCCAATGTTTGTGATGTTATTATTTCTGAGAAATCTTCCATGCTTAAATTTAAAACCTGAAAAGCATATTAACTCATAGCAAACAAACATCAGTGAACTCAATATATGTGTATCACATTCTTCCAAACAATTCAATAAAACATGTCTTCTATATATTAATAATATATCTATAATCCCTTCAAGTAAATATGCTCCATGCCAATCTCCTCTCATACACATCAGAGAAAGTCATTCTTCTTGGATAATATTAATAATTCACCAACAACTGGTCTGAAGTATCAGATTAATCAACAGACACCAAACAATAACTACTATGTGTATTGCTAGTTTCTATCCCTGTTTAGCCAAGTACTTAGGCACATATAAATCACATTTCATTCCAGAGCTAAGTACATGATTAAATGCTTTGCTGAACAGAGATGGACTGCTGAAACAAGACACTGGGCAGTATTTCAGCTCCTGACATCAGTCAGTACCTTATCCTCCAAAGATCCAAATAGAGGTATCTATTAACTCTATTGCTTTTCAAATCAGAGCTTCATGGTATTTTTGAAATGTTTTAGTCAGTTGAGAAAAAGGCTTTCATATAACTTGTAATTTCTGCTACTATATTAAGAAATTAGCAGGCTTTTCTTCTGGGTTGCCACATTATTTAGTTGCTAATCCATTAGATTTCTGGAGTCTATAGCAACCAGATGCTTTATGCTGCAGCCAGTCTTAGCCAGTAAACTAATTGTTACTACTCACCACAACAAAGCGAGTGAAGTAGATGAAAGCTGTTCTCTTAGAAGAAAAAGGAAAAAAAAACCCATTCTTTTCCCTTCATGTAAATTTTTTAATGAAAATGATCTGATCAAAGACATCCATTCCATAAACTTCACTGACATGTAACATTAAGTTACAACATCAACACTTAGGTAAAAAATTCTCTACCTGCTTCATACCTTAAAGCTATCATTGATATTAAATCTTATGAAGTGAAAGTTAAAGCTATTTTTTATACCTTGTGCTCGAGGAATGTTCAAACTGTCAACTCACATAGCTAAAAGAGGGAAGGGCAAGAACTCATGTATCAATGAACAACAAACTTGATAGCAGATTATGCTATTATTTCCATCACAGAAACTTCAATCTCATTCTTTAGCAAAAGAAAAAAAAGAGAGGGGAGGGGGAAATGTCAGTATGGACATAACCTTGATTTTCCTTGAAATTCAATTTTGTTAAACATAAATCCTGAAATTACCTTCACAGCTCTGAAAATGTTACCAATGCTGTTTGTTCAATACAGCACTCTTCATTCTTTTGCTTCTTTATAAAACAACAGATTATCCAACCACCATCTCTAAACTATTAAATCAATCTAACCACGTATTAAACATCTCGCAATTTCCTCAAAATGCTTTCCTGACATATTTCTTTAGCAGTACAAAATCCAAATGTGACATGGAATAAAGCTCTTTGATGTAAAGAGCTGGTCCTATAGACAGATCCCCACTGGGCAGATGGTTATTTTTAATAGTCTGACCTAATTTCTTAGTAGTGAACAAGGGATAACATGAAGCCTTATGGAGGAACTGGTCTATTGTGTTCAAATAACAGGAGAGAACACTAGATATTCATAACAGCAGCATTTTCTGGTCTGAGTTCAGTCTTAACAAATCCCACAAACACATACTGTCACAACAGTTAAGGCTTCTAAAGATGAAAAGACTTATTCTGACTGACCTATCATATGGTATCAAGCCAAACTAGCCATCTTTAGGAGCTTAGGTACACCTTCAGAAAGTATTTTCCGTGTGACTACTGAGTTACTCCTGACTTCCTTCATGGCATTTTCTTGCTTTTTTTCTCTTTTCTCATAAACAGCACCAAACCCGAAAGATAGCATAATCTTTTTCTACCCTTCCTATCTTTCTCCCATTCTCATTACCTTGGTTCCTCTTCCATGTTGTATTTGACCTTTCCCGAACTACTAAGATGAGAGGAGAATCTAAACCACAACAAACAGATGATCGGAAGCCGCTATTTCAGCACAAAACAGCAGCCATTCCTGAGAAAAACCCCCACAAAAACCAAACCAAAAAAACCCAAATGGACAAGAAATTTTACACAATACTTGCTACATTTAGTTCAATTTCAATTCTTCCTTTCATCAGCTCTGCAAGGTAGCAGATGGGAAATGGATTTGAAACCAAAACTAGTAAACTTTTCATCCAGAAATTCATTGAAAAAGTAGTCAAGGACAAAATCAATGATCTACAGTCAGTTAGGTGTTAGCTAAAAGAGAAGTTTATAGTCCCTACACTCAAAGACAAGCTGCATCCATGTCTTGGATGGAGCATAAGTAAAGTACTACCATGATGATCTGTCAGAGTAAGGGCTATTTCCCTCTAATGGACCTATTTGTACAAACATTCGTGGTACAAGAAAATGCAATGTATAATTGTCAGTTCACCTCACACAGCACTCAGCATTTTCCTTGTTTTGAAAGTTAAAGTAAGCCAAGTTTTTTCCAACTTTATTTAACAATGATTTTCTAAACTGTTCAGAGAAAATAATATTCTAATCTTATGATCCCAGTTCAGTTACTATGACTCGTCTTGCTAATATTCATCCTCAGTGCACCAATCACCCAAAGTGAAACGGGTAAGGCTCCTGCATATTCTCTCATGTGTTGATACTCCATTGCTTTATGACAATATGAAAACAAGCAATAAGAATGTATAATCAGTGAGTTTCCTTCTTTTTATTGAAAACCCCCATTTAAGATATCAATACATGTTCATGTATGAATTATAACAATAGCAGAAAGTGCTTTTTCTCCTCCCAAATTGCAGTTGCCCATCTTTTCCAGGACATTCAAAACAGAACACACACTGACTGACCTGGAAAGACAGCTCTCTTCAATGCTTAGTGTTCAAGACCTTGCAAATTTCTGCGAGAGTAAGCAGCAAGTGAAATTGTTTCCACATAAAATAATTTCAAAGGGGCTTTGTGTTAACAAACACACTATGATTGAAGATAACAGTTATGGTGTTAACAGATGGATAACTATTCACTCATTTTCAGTGCAAGAATTTTGTCTGATGAGATATCCCATGAGTCTGAAATCTTCAAATGGACAACACAGGAGGCTGTTTCACATAAAAGAATATATTAGGCCAGGGATTGGAAAAGGGAAGTCTCCCTAATCAACAAGGCACCTACCCTTGGGTGAATGCTTTAGTTTTTATATGTGTCTATTTCTGCTTTCATCTCCATTTGTTTATTCTATTCAGATTTTACAGTTTTATGGCCAGAAATTTTCCTCAATATATTTTTAAGTAGTAGGTCTGAAAACTCAAGTGTCAGTGTCAAAGGGCTAATTTAATATATATAATGAAACACCAATCTCATATGTTAGTGCAATATATTGGCAATTTAGTGAATTTTTAAGGTTAGAGTGACTCTTGAGGATCTCTCAGGCAAGAAATCCTATAATACTATTAGTGGAAGTCCAGTTAACAGACCTACAAACTCATTTCTTCCCAAAGTGGAAGAAATGGTCGCCATGACATGATCTGCATGTAGAAGAGCATATACTTGTGGCAGCTGTTTCATTGTCTCTTTAGCAATCTTTCATCCAGCCAGTTCTACCTTTTCCTAGCTGTACTCCTAGAGAAGAATCCTTTATAAAATTGCACATGGGTCAGTTGTGTGTGCGGTATAATGCAAATATTTAATCTTTTTTTGAGTAAATTTTTGAAGTATTTAAGCAACTTATATATATATTTATACATATATTTAAGTAT
>WEIV01030216.1:61954-94938 GCA_013390005.1 Calyptomena viridis
CCTCTGATTGTAAACCCCCCCCCACACACACACCTGCCTTCCCGAGCTGTTGGGGGAAGGTGAAGGATCTTAAAAGGGAGGGGTGGGGGGGCAGAAAGGTGTCTGTAACAACTATCAAACTGCTCACCCTTAAACTCTTAAGCTCTGATTTTAGTAGTAGTTGTAGTTGTAGTAGTAAACTCTTAACATTCTAAGTTAGAGCCTGTTTTGCTTGTGTGAAGTAGTTAATAAACAGTTGCTTGTAATCCTTATCACAAAAGTCAGAGGTTCTTTTTTTCCCTTCTCTGAGAATTTTAGATCTATGTGTGGGCTCTCGGCTTTTAGCCAGAGTCAAACCATGACAAGTATATATGCCCAAATATACTTATGTGCTTATAGTTATGCATATGCTCAGGGTCCCTGGGAAAGTAACATTGGTCATTCTACTAAGACAGAAGCTATAATAGGTAAAAAAATGTCAAAGAAAAGAAAGCATTCAACCAGGATATGCCATACCAAAAACTATTATATGTATTGTTTTCCTCTAACCAATCTTTTTAAGCATTTCCTCTCAAAAATTAATGTGAATTAATCCAATTGAAGTATGGGTTTCACAGACATTCAAATCTTTCTGTTATCATGTCAAATAAATGAAAGTTGCTTGCATGATATATTTTCTGTTAATATTATAACTCATTGTTTAACCATGGGAGGTCTTTCCAATATCTAAGTATAATTTGTTTTTAACAGCTTGAGACTTTTTCTTCTCCTTTGTGATTTTTCTTTATACATACTATTATTATTTGATTTATATGGCAATGCTCCCTATGTGCTCACGGTGCTTCAAGAAATTCAACACAGTCAAACTAAAAGGCAAGAAACTTCAATTATTTGAAAAGGAGAAACCCCTTAATTCAGCCTCTAGAAAGGGAAATGAATAGCAGCAGGATTCCCTTGGATGTAGATTTTTCAGGCAAAGGTCATGAATGTTTTTATCTGTAGAACTGTTGATGATCAAATCTCACTGAAGACAATAATCAAAAATGAGAAGA
Organism: Calyptomena viridis; assembly: GCA_013390005.1. Taxonomy (NCBI): domain Eukaryota; kingdom Metazoa; phylum Chordata; class Aves; order Passeriformes; family Eurylaimidae; genus Calyptomena; species Calyptomena viridis. The sequence continues at coordinate 62,986 of WEIV01030216.1, forward strand.
GATGAAAAACTCTATCAAAGTGTAGATGGCATAAAAAAACAAACAATGGAGAACATACACAACCAATGTCCTGAAAATCAAAGATGCTGAGACCTGAAGGGTGAGTGGTTTGATTTGAATGCAAGTTTCACAAGAATATCTTCTGGGGAATAACGAGGAAAAATAATAATTCTACTCTCTTGCTAGTCCAAGAGATAAACAATATTAATTTTGTGTCAAACCAAAGGAGAATTGTGAACTTTTTCACAGATATATCTCCCTCTTCCTTAATGTCTATGTTGTGTTTTCCATGATAAAACAGAACATTTAAAATAGCACATTTTCAAATGAATTTGAGATAAAAACAAGAACTCTTTTAGCTTCTTAACTAAAAAAGGCTGAAATTATTATAAATACAATACTGATTTGTGAATAGGTTCTTTTAACTTAAAATATATTTTCCAAAATTTCATGATGCAATCAATTCAAAATTAATCTAAATTAATCTAAAATTACATACCACTAGTGAAAATACAGACGTCAAGAAGTCTTACAAGATCTCATTTTTACTGTAATGCATAAAAACCATGTCATCTGGCCTGATAAATCACATCCTCACCACTTTTGACAACACACAAAGTAGTTAACCAATTTAGGTATTTGTTTTGTGTGAACCCTGACCTGTCTTGTGCCTTATTCCTGCCTTTTCTATATGTTTGTTTGTCCTGTTCTGTTTCAATCATGAGTTGTATATGTTTCTTGTTTTCAAATACTGGTTAGAGTGGGATCTGGGTCACACTGGCTTTTATGCCACTAGTATAAAGATAAAAATAATCATTAATTATAGCTTTAATGAAGATATTTATTTGATATGTAAAGCTTGGCAAGATGGCATACTGTGCAGTATTTTTAATTCTCTGTTATATATTTTCATCTCTACTAAGCCTTTATCCCTTATCTACATAACTGGTACTCCTGGAGCAGCATTTTAAATGCGCTGCTTTCTAAGGCAAGGTTATGGAATTTTGCACTCCTATAACGTATGCTCTTCTTTCCTTTTTGTTTAAAATAGAAGAGCTGAACCATGAAGCACTGACTGTGATAAATGCTCTGTGCTAATCAACACAACAAAACAAACAAAAAACTCTTAGTAAGAAAGATAGGGAGACACAAAACGAGTAATGATCATTTGTCTTGACAGCAGGATAGCACAACATAAAGCACATATTTGATATTCAAAACAGGAATTCCTAAAGATGTGTTTTTGCATGGCCTGAAGCATTCTCTGTTCATCTCATGAAAATATTTTAAATACACATTAAATTCTGACTTGAAGTATTTTTTAGTGACTTGGAATTTCTTGACACAAATTTTCTATTTCAGCCAGGGTTTTGAATATGAATTCTTGGTGAATGTGTCTGATCAATTTCTCAGAAATTTAAGGTGCTCTGATAATTTTTTAAGATTGTTTCCCAAAAGTAGTAGTTTTCTTGATTGTCCAATTTTTTTATCTTGTTCTTTTCTATTTCTCAGGGAGAGAAGATGAGGTTCCTCTTTCTGCAATTCTAAAATAGCCAGGAGGTTAGTTTTAAATAAAAACTATCATGCTGTGCTGGTTTTGGATGGGATAGAGTTAATTTTCTTCACAGTGGCTAGTATGTAGCTATGTTTTGCATTTGTGCTGAAGAAAGGGTTGATAGTATAGAGATGTTTTTGTTAGTGCTGAGCAGGGCTTGCACAGAGACAAGATCCTTTTCTGCTTTTCCTACTGCCACACTGGCAGGAGGTTGGGATGAGACACAGCCAGGACAGGTGACCCAAAATGACCAAAGGAATATTCCATACCATATGACATCATGCTCTGTATAAAAAGTGGGGAGAAGAAGGAGAAAGCGTGGGACATTTGGAGTGATGGTGTCTGTTTTGCCAAGAAACCGTTAGGTGTGATGGGGCTTTGCTTTCCTGGACATGACTGAACACTGGCCTGTCCATGGGGCGTGAATTACATCTTTGTTTTGCTTTGTTTGTGTGTGTGGCTTTTGCCTTCCCTGTTAAACTGTTTTTATCTTGACCTACAAGTTTTCTAGCTTTTACCCTTCCAGTTCTCTCCCCTGTCCTGCTGCTTCAGGAGTGAACGAGAGAAGCTGCCTGGGGCTTGGTTGCTGGCTGGAGGGTTAAACCATGACACATGCTTAACTAGATATTGGAAGTGAACGGCAGAGCAGGTAGATCAGAAAAACTGTTCTTTCTTCCTATTTGCCTTCTTTCCTTCAAATGTTGGAGAAGCAAAAAGACTGCCTTTGATGATTTAAAATTTTCTGGCTCACATTGTTTTCTCTCTGAATTCTTAAAATTCACACGGCTTTAAGGAATTAATTTAAATAGCTATCTACTTTAATTTAAGTGGCTATATACTTTAAATACTTTGGTGATGAGATGATTGGCTGCATTTGAATTTATTTGTCAGTAGTAACATTCCCATGATGGGACAGCTACACAAATGATGAGCATAGACTGCTCTTTGCCAAAGCCAATGAAGGGCTTTATAACAAACGAAGTGCAGAGCTGAGTCACTCCCAAATGCTTCCACTGACTCATGTTTTCGTTGTCTAGCAAAATCCTCAACTACAATCTTACCAGCTCTAGCTCTCTGAACTAACACTATAACATATCTTTTTCCTTTTGGATGCAGCTGTTGTATTCAGCAATTCTCTAGCTATGGCAGGCGAATTTGGGTAGTGAGCTTATTAAAAGATCCCCTTGTTGAATACCAGTCAGACATAATGTAGCCAACAAAAAGGTACAAAAAAATTCTGAAAAAATTTACTATAAATTATTTATGATCTTCATTTGTTGAAAATAAGTGCATTGGGAAGGATTTGGAGTTTATACACCAAGGTTTCGGTAGCAGTATAAAACTGCAAGGATAAAGTGTTCAAAAGGGAGTTCTTTTGCATGAAAGATGTCTGCAAATTTACAATGCAATTCTTATTATCAGGAATCAGCTATGCCAAAAGGAAAGATAAATAGTGACCAGGGAACCATTGACACAGCTGTTTGGTCACCTCAAGGAAAGTGATGAGCCCTTACTGAGTGGGAGAGAAAGAAACACCTGTCAGGAAAAACAGGAACGGGTTGTTTTAATCCAAGATCAATCTGTGCCCCAAAGACTTTCTTAGGGTAATCCAGCAACCTTAACTGAAGTGATATTTATTTGTGTTTGTGGCTGTCAGATCCACTAAGCTCAGCCCAATCTGGATCTAATTCCCTTTAATTGTTTATTTATCTGTAATTTTAGCAAGCCTCATTTTCATTCCCTGTAGATACAAGCCTCCCTGAGTAGCACTGTATTAAAATCACCCTGCTATTTTAATGATTTGAAAATCTTTCAGTAATAAAAAATTATTCCAATTTTTCCCCCATAAATTATATTCTTCTATAAGTGAAGTTATCAATAGTTCCTGCTGCTATATAAAAAAATAAATCAAAAGTGTGAAAAAAGTCTCTATTGCACGTAAAACTGCACTGACAACCAGTCATGTCTAGGTACATTGAATATAGGGAGGTTAGAAAATGCCTGTTGCTAACAGTAGCTGAGTTCAAGCTTTTCCCCTCCTGTGTTGTGAGTGTCCCCCACTTTTCAATAGCATCTAATACCATATTTTTTGAACATAACTATTACTACTGCAGATAATTCAATTTCTTCTATGCAATATAATTATCACTGGAGGAAATAAGAGAAGAAAGGTACCATTCTATCTAATTTTCTATGACTTCCTCATCCAGAACATATACCTTCCCACCTCCTAGGTGCAATGCTGTACATTGTATTTTGTGCCACCAGAATGGTCATAAGACACAATAAGGCTCATTTTTTCATACCTCTCTCTTCTGTAAGCATGGTATATAAATCGCAGCAGAGTCACTAACAGCATGTGACTGACAATCTTGTTTGATAGACAATCTGTGATCCTTTCAGCCTTTTACTAATAAGCTCATTAGGATAGAACGGCTGGAAATACTTTCTAGGATATAGCAATGAACCTCAACAAATTCAGTGCATGTCTGACCACTCAAACTTTAGAGAATCAATCTTTTTTCAATCAAAACTTTGTCAGGTTCTGCTGAATGTCTTCTGAAGGTTATGGTGGTTTATTTTTTTATTTTCTTCTTCTGTCCCTCTCTCTGGGTTTGGGTGGTTTTGTGGGATTTTTTGGTAATATTTGTTCCTTCACAAACCCAAAAATCCTTTCAAAGTGATGTGGGTCAAGGTGAAATGGTTCTGAACATATTTTTTTTCTTTTCCAAGTTCAGCCCTGGAACACCTTTAAAAAGACTTGCTGATTTTTAAAGTATGACCTTATTTTGGGTGAACTTTTAAAAAGCATTATTTTTAGGAAAAGCTTTAAAATACCTGCAGCCTAGTGACACTGGCATTTAGACTGAAGTTCCCAAAATTCAAATGGAAAACTACTTGAACAGTGACTGAATAAGCTACTTCATATCTCCTCTTCATATTCCAAGTGTGGTCAGACAATTATAAAAATCCCATTTGACACACCAGCACATTTTGAGGCCTTAAAATTAATTTGAAAAAAAAAAAAGATTACTATAAAAATACCACTGAGATAATCACAGAATCACAGAATATGCTGAGTTGGAAGGGATCTACAAGGATCGAATCCAACTCCTGGCCCCGCTCAGGACTATCCCCAAGAATCACATCGTGTGCCCAAGAGCATCATTCAAACTCTTCTTGAGCTCTGTCAGGCTAGGTGCTGTTCCCTAGGGAGCCTGTTCCAGCACCCAACCGCCTTCTGAACGAAGAACCTCTTTCTAATATCCAACCTAAACCTGCCCTGATACAACTTCAGGCCATTCCCCTGAGACCTGTCACTGGTCATCACAGAGAAGAGATCAGTGCCTTCCTCACTTCTCACCCTCAAGAGAAAGCCGTAGAGTGCAATGAGGTCTTCTTTCAATGTCCTCTTCTCCAGGCTGAACAGAATAAGTGGTCTCAGCCACTCCTCTTACGGCTTCCTCTCAAGGCTGTTCACCACTTTCGTTGCCCTTCTTTGGATATTCTCTAATAGCTTAATATCTTTTTTATATTGTGGTACCCAAAACTGCACACATGGTGAGGCTGCACCAGTGCAGAGCAGAGCAAGACAATCCCCTCCCTTAAACGGCTGGTAATGCTTTGCCTGATACCCCGCAGGATAGGGTTGGCCCTCCTGGCTGCCAGGGCACTGCTGACTCATATTCAATCTGTCATCAGCCAGGACTCCCAAGTCTCTTTCTGTGGCACTGCTTTCCAGCATCTCATTCCCCAGTCTGTACATACATCCAGGACTGCCCTGTCCCAGGTGCAGAATCTGGTACTTCACCTTGTTGAACATCGTACTGTTGGTGATTGCCCAGTCCCCTAATTTTTTGATGTCTCTCTTCAGTGCCTCCCTGCCTTCAAGGGAGTCAACAGCTCCTCCTAGTTTTCTGTCATGTTCAAACTTGCTTACTATCCCAAACTTGCTTACTATCCCTGAGTCCAATTCTTTTATGAAGATGATGAAGAGCAGACGGCCTAAGATGGAGCCCTGTGAAACCCCACCAGTGACAGGTCCCCAGTTTGATGTTACCACATTCACTATTACCCTTTGTGCTTGAACTGAATAAGTGCTTCTGAAGAATTCTGTGTGTCATAAGAAGAAAAATAAGTCAGCACATCAATACTGTGATAAATATCTCAAAAATTATCTCTTTCAGGAATAATTACTATCTTTAAATGACTGACAATATTGCAAACTGATTGAGAAATACTTATATGATAGAAATTGATACAGGTTTCCGGGGAATGGGTCAGGTTAGTTTTTGGGTAGATTTCTTCCTATGCCACAGAGAACTATATTGTTTAGCTGTATGAGGGAACTGCAGCTTGTGGGACTGCAGTCTCTATTCCTTGTGTTAAATAGCTGTGGTCATGATTCTTCATGTGGCTGAAAGCTGACTGTTCTACTAGCTCATGAACTACATCAAATATTTTGTTCTGTTAGCTAAAAAAGAGTCAATAGGTATGGACCTCCTGCCCAATAAATTCAAATCCAAATAACTATAAAGGAATTGTAAAGCTATGGTTTTTTTCATTTTATCGTATATCTATTTTTTTTAATTCATCTTTACCTGATAGTCTGGTTTCATTCTCATGTTGTTTTCTTATCTGTACCATCCTTCTTTATTTCTGCACATTTAATTTTTTTTTCCTTTATATGGGTTCCCATAAAATTTAAATTTTCTCCTCCTGGGAAAGGAGTATGTCTCCTGGTTTTTTCTTTTTATTCTTCTGCTGATGTTCTGCATCCTGAGCTTTCCTCTTTTTTAGACCCTTTCACTTCCTGTAGCCACTTCAGGCTCCACTTGCATTAAACATCCCTTCACTCTTCTAACCCTCTTCTCTCTAACCTCTGGATATTCTCTTCTTTCAACCACAATGGGAGATACAGCTGTGTAGGCTTGTACAGGGGGGTTGTACAGGGGGGTCAGTGAGATAAGGAGAACGACAGGGATCACAGAAGCGCTTCGGGTCAGCTCTAATGGCGAACAACCCAGAAAGGCATTTATTAACCCTTTAAATAGTTCTGACTCCTAACAACTCTATTGCTACATGAAATATGTTTATACTTAATAATTGGTTAGTGTACAGGTGTCACCTTGGCATTGGTACTGAATAATTGAAAACATGTGAGCTATTGGACCAGAAAGAAAAATATCCCGCCATTAACTTTAAGCAAGTGCTACGTGTACAGGTTTCCGCCGTGGGCAGGAAATGCTGACTCACTTAAGGTCGTACTGCTGGTGTTAGCATCCTTTAAGGAGAAAGAACAGCTAGGCTTCAGGTCCATCTTAACCATAGGGCCAAATCAGACCAGCTGTCAGCCTACAGAGCTGAATATGACTATGAGGAATGAGAGAGAAGCTGCAGGTTTTTGAACAAAATTACAAAGTCTTAACAGGTTGATGTAAAGGAACAAGAACATCAAGCAGTCAATAAGGAGCTCTAACAAATCAATATAGATAGTGAAAGCAAAGAATTAGACAACTGCCTGCATCAGGCAATACTTAAAGAAGCCAGGATTAGACTAAGACAACTTGACTGATGACCAGAATGTCTATGTCATTCTTTTATATTTTTACTTTTTTTTTCTTTTTTTTTTCCTTTCTAATTCCTTTCCCCATTTACCTGCCAGACTCTCCTTACTTCAGAGGAAGAATCTGTTAAAATTCAGTATCACAAAAAGTATCAAAAAATGCTGTTAATTTCAATTATGTCACCAGAAAGCCATTTACTTCATTTCTTGTGGTAAAACGATAAGATAAAGATGACCTGCTGTGGCATCAAATTTGAGGTAGGTAGAGGCTGGGCACAGAAGTTGAGGGCATCAGTGCAGAACTTCTTTACTATTGTGGTTACTTAAACCTGACAGCAAGGTTGTCTAGACATAATACCTTAGGCAGCTACATATGTTCTGATCCCAGTAATACTTTGGAGATAATGGCCTTCACATCTTCTAGGTTCTATTTCTGCCTGCCAGACCTTTAATTCCTTTTGGCACAATGGCCCAGCTTCATAGTGTTTACCACATAAGTTAGACACATTATTCTATAGTCAGGAAGCTAAGGGGCAGCTAAGGCTTGTTGCTCCTGGAACATGATTAACCACTGCCTGTGCAAGAATGAATGCTGTCCTTTCTTTCCTTTCTCTGTACTTTCACAGCTCCGTATGTCAAGGGGAAATCTGTTCAAAAACACTCAACTCCTCACATCTCTCAATCACTCAACTGTGCAGCCCAAGGCAACAACCTAATTCCTTTTTACCAAAGGGTAAGATTCAGAGTATCCACTTTGTTGTGTAAATTGTGTAAGTCAGGGGACAAATTGAGATGTTTGAGCTCTATGCAGAAGGGGAGCTTATTCTTAGGAAAACTCTCCAGAAAACATGAAGTTCTGGAAAGCCTGGAGCCAACTGCTAAGAACCACCAGCTCAAATGCTGTGCTTCAGACAAAAAAGAAGTGTGTACAATGCCTTAGCCATTCACATTAGGGTTTTGCTGTTTCTGTCCTATTTGCTAGTCAGATTGCAGTAATTATTTTTTTCTTTCAGACCAACATGACCTCACCTATCTTCCTATCACACAGAATTACACACAGCATCTCTGAATTACTGCATTCTTTACTTCCACACTGCTTGATACATAAGTTGGAGCAGTCTACCTAAGCTATCTAGATATCACCCTAAATGATCATTGGATCAGTTTGTTTTAAGGTAAGGATAAAGGGATTCTCATTGATATGTCTGTAAAAGTTTACATGTTTTGGGAAACTGCTTAGATGCAAGGCAACCTCTTTGCCTGATTGTTGCAGTGAATGTGCAAATTAGTTGTTGGAGCTATATAACCATTTTACAAATTGACTCCTGGTAATTACATACGAAGAGCAGCTCTTAGAAAAGAAGAGAATGTAACCTGTTCCCAGCCCAGTCATGCTCTCACCTACCAGAAATTATTGTTTTGCTAGGTGCATGAAATTGTTTATTTTTGTGCCTCCTTTTCAATCTTATTTTAAAGCCTGGAAGTGCAGCATATTTAATTTTTATTAATTACTAATAATGAATATACCCTTGACATGAAAATATTATAATGCATCTTGTTTTGCCAAAATGTAATTTGAACTTAATTTTAAAATCTCTAATTAATCGTGTAGTTTTAGAATGCAGTTGTGCATTTCCTTTTAAATTGCAATCTTATCATTGTTTTATAATGCTAATTTTGGTTACCTAAAATCTAGATGTTGTAATTGGATGCACAAAGGGCAAACATGTTGCTGATAAAATGTCTTACAGGTCCCACAAAACCAATCTCATACCAATTAATTAAAGCTCAGAAACTGCAGACAGGAAATAACTCGATTTGAATGAAAAAATAGGAATAAAGACTAGAAGCACAAATAAACATAAGCAGCAGAATCTATTACTGAATTGTGTCTCCCTGAGACACAGACTGAGACACAGACTAACACACAGTTAAAACAATCAGTTCTCTTTGTGATGTTAATGTATATCAAACAGAATGTACAACACCGTTGCAGACAGCAGTTAAGCAGCCCCTAATCTAACTGATGTCTAGTGAGATTCTTTGCAGTCTGAAATGAATGAATGACCCAGCAATTAAAGAGGAGATGATGTCACTCCCATCCAATTTCCTGGAAGGAGTGTTTAGACTGAGGAAGTTATGAAGGAAAGCAAGAAGTCATTAAGAAAATTTTTATCATTAAAGCCACAGCACATGTGGATCTGGACATGAAAGAAGCTAGTTGAAAGTGTATGGATCAAAATTAGCAGGCACAACAACATGGTGATCTTGTGATGTGCTTCTTCTATAGACTGCCTGATCCAGAAGAAGTAGATGAGGCCTTCTACAAACTACAGGAGTGAACCTCTCATTCTCAGTCCCAGTGACCATAGGAGATATTTACTATTCCAGCAATACAGCACAACCAATCCAGAAGGTTTCTGGAGTGCATTGAGAGCAACTTCCTCACATGGGTGATTGGGGAACCCATAAGGGGAGATGTTTAGCTGAATCAGATTTTCACAAACAAATTAGAACTCATCAGAGATGTGAATATCAAAGGCAAGCTTGCAGCAGTGACATGAGATGGTGCTGTTCAGGATCCTGAAAGGAGGGACAAAGAAAAAATCAGAATACATGCCTGGACCTCAGGATAAAAGACTCTGTCCTCTTCAGGAAACTACCTGGAAGAATTCTATGGGGTAGAGCCCTGGAGAGGATTCCAGGAGGGAAGGGGCATGAAGGATACTTGGCTGATTTTCAAGGATTACCTACTCCAAGCTGACAAATTGTCTATCCCAACAAGAAGAAAATCAAGCAAAGGCAGCAAGAAGCCTGCAGGCATGAACAAAGAGCTCTTGTCTAAATTCAGATGAAAAAAAGTGTACAAAACACAGGTGGTCTGTGAGGAATATAGAGAAACCATAAGCAAGTAGGGATGATGTCAAGAAAGCCAAAAGCCATCTGGCCTTAATTCTGATAAGGGACATGAAAAGCAACAAGAACGTTGTCTGCATATACAGGAACTGGAAGACAAGGGAAACCTTAGTCAAATATTGAATGGAGCAAGGCCTTGTTACAAAGGATATGAAAAAGATTGGGGTATTTAACACCTTTCCCTCAGTCTTTATTTTTAACTTTATTTTTAACTGGACTTCAATAATCCCATGCACTGGGAAAGTCTGGAGCAAGGACAACTTGAAGGAGTATCTGGATAGGCAAGATTTAAATGAACTGGAGAGGTGCAAGTTCATGGAACCTGAGATGATACACCCACAAGTGCTCAGAAAGCTGACAGATGTCATTGCAAGGCAACTCTTGACTGTCTTTGAGAGGTTATGGTGACCTGGGAAGGTTCCTGATGTCTTGAAGAGAGCAAATGTCACTTATATTTTCCAAAAAAAAATCAAAAAGGTAGAGCCAGGTAACTACAGGGAGACTAATCTTACCTGGATTGGAAGAAGCAACCGATTTGGGAAATCATTACTAAACACATGAAGGCAAGAAGGTGATGAGAAGTAGCATGGATTTATGAAGATGAAATTATGCTTAATTAATTTGATAGTCTTCTATAACGAGATGACTTGCTCAGTGAATGATGAAAAAGCAATGGGTGTTGATCTTAACAAGGCTTTTCATACTGTGTCCTGTAAAAAAGGACATCATAGACAAACTTACCTACACAAACAAAGAAAGTATAGACTGTAAATGGAAAGGGAGGTACATTGGAAATTGGCAGAGATGCTGGGTTGTGAACAGCAGCGTGAAATTTAGTTTGAGGGAGTTACTAGGGGTGTATCCCAGGGCTTTGTGCTGAGGTTAATACTCTTTACCATTTTTGTTAAAGGCAAACCTGGAAGATGGGATGGAGTACATCCTCAAGAAGTTTGCATATGATGCAAAACTGAGAAAAGTGTTTGACGTCCCAAGTGATTGTACTGCCCCTCAAAGATATTGCAACAGGAAAAAACAAGTTCTGCATTAGGGAAGAAATATATGCAGCTACCAGTTGAATGCTGGGCTGCATCTAACTGTAAAACCACTTGGCAGAAAAGGATCTGGTTTCCTGGTGAACTGCAAGTTGACTGTGAGCCATCAGTGTATTTTGCAGCAAAGATAGCAAACAGCATACTGAGCTGCACTAGAAACAGCATTGCCAGCAAGCTGAGGGAAGATATCATTCCCATCTTTTCAGACCTAGTGAGATCCATCTGGAGTGTTGGGTCCAGTTCTTGTCTCCCCAGTACAAGAGAGAGAGAGAGAGATGAACATACTGGAGCAAATCCAGCAAAATTGGCCATGAAGATGATCAAGACTTGGAGTATCAGTGTTATAAGGGGCTAAGACAACCAGGATTCTTCAGTCTGGAGAAGAAAAGGCTCAGGGGAATCTTATCAATATGTATAAATAAGTGATGGGAGGAAATTAGTAAGGATTCAGACTCTTGAGGTGTGTCCATTGAAAAGACAAATGGCAAAGGGCAAAATTTGCAATACAAAAAAAAAAATCACTTAAATGTAATAAATGACTGTTTTACTTTGGGAGTGGTCAAACTCTAGAACAGGTTGTCATGTGAGATTGTGGAGTCTCCATTCATGGATATTCAAAACTCAAGTGGCACAGTAGTAGGCAAACTGCTCTAGCTGACCCTGCTTGAACAGGGACCTTGAGCTGTAGAGATGCCTTCCAGCCTCAACATTTCTGTGATTGTGATTTTATGATAAGAACTAAACCACAAGACCATTGTGTCATATAGAATATGATTTAGTTTCATACTGAGCATGCAATATAAACCAAGAACAGATATTTGCTTTGATTAACAAGGCTAATTTTCCAAGTCTGGAGAAAAGTTTGCAAAATTGAACTAATTTGTATTCATACAATGAGGGAACTGATCATAGTAATAATGGTCTCAATCCTGAAACTAATACCATTAGTGCAAACTGACTACTGAAAATTAGACAAAAATGGATATCTGTTGCCTGTAGGAATATGGACCAGGTTTACACATTCACAACACACAATGAAACTGCACAAATTTTTGTAAACAACACATTCCTAGTTAGGCCATCTGGTCTGTATCTGCTGCCTCTGTGTTTGCTGACATGGGGTGCCAGCACATGGAAGACTGAGTGATATTTATAAAATATTTTTATCAAGTACAATTCTGCTATAATTAGAGTAACACGTACACAGAGATAAATCAGTCAACTCTGTCATTTCCTGACATTCACATCCTAACTATTGGAAATCTGATTTAATTATTTTTTAATAGATAGGCACAGATATTTTTTACATTTCACACAGATTAATTTCACATTGTGTTCTTGATATTAATACACATCTGAGCATTTTATGCTTTAGGGCTCTTTGTATAATACTATAATGTGAGGCATTTCAAAAATTGATGAGAAATTTGTGTCAGTAAAATTGGGATTAGTTTCAACATCTATAAATAGGAATTTTCAAAAGCCAGATATAAGTTCTCAAATTGCAAAACCATCTATAAAATGGAAATGCTTCTGAGAAAAGGAAGCAGAAACATAGCCAAGCCATTAGCAATTATGAAGAATTGCTGACAGTATAATGAGCACCTTGTGGAAATGATAAAGCCATATGAGATTCTATCACACAAGAAAAAGACCAGAGTTCTCTCCAGCTCTGACAATTCACACCACAAAAACTGACATATGACTGATATCACAACATGGTAAGATAATACATTTGGATTTTGTCATAATAGGTGGGGGGTTTTTTTACCCTAGTAACAACTAAAGTGTCTGAGATGAGTATATCTGCTAAGAACTGATTGGTCCAGTAACTCTTAGCTCCAAAAGTATATCCATCTAGAAATATTTTTATGGCCAAAATAACCTGAGGCAGAGGGAAAACATCTATTAAGATATGAAGTAGGGCATTTGATTCTGAATGAATGAATTCATAGAGAAGAACATTTCTAAAGAGGAATAGAAATTTAAGCACTACCAAATGTAGGCACTAAGAAAGTGATAAGACCATTATTTTTTATAAGGGGCCAAATACTTTGGTCTTCCTTTACATCTGCCTGTGATACTATTTTTATTAACAATTAGAAGAAAAAATTTGGGCTGGTTGAGCTTGAAAAAATTTCTGATGTCAAGACATGGCAGATTTAGTGACATTCTTGAAAGGGTCAATGTTTTTAGGATTGTAAGTCTGAAGACAGAATTAAAGGCCCCCATTTGATCTGTGTTAAGTCAGTCCTTATTTAACACAGTGGAACAGTAGCCAAGCCCTGACTACCGAAGTGCCAAAAACCTAACTCTATATGCTGTCTTATGTATTTAAAAGATATTCTGGGGAGAAAATTATCAAGGCCATTTGAGTTGATATTATCTTATTAATTTTTTTTGTTTGTTTTGGAAATACTTTATACAACACACTGAAGAAATAAGAGAAAAGCACAAAATCTGTATGTGTAGCAATACTACTGAGCTAATTTCCTGCTGTTTTAAGTCTAATGGAGTCATCTGAAGTATCACATCAGGGAAATAGACTCATCTCTTTACAATCTACAATCCATGGCCATGGAATTTGCATTTCTAAAATAATCTCATTGAAATAAATGACTGCAAGAAATGTTTTAAATTATGCACAAATAAAAGAAACCCAGAGTTAGTGCTGCATCACTGGTACTCTTGTTCTTAATCGAATCCTCTGTGCTCAGGTGTTGTTGTAGCCCCAGTAATTCTTGCAGTATTGCCGGTTGTCTGAGTTCATGAAAAGTGAAAACACAAGGGGATGAGTTAGGAACACGGGGACAGCCCTGCTCTGAATTGTGCTTTAGCTGCCTTAAATGACAGCCATAACAATATACAAGCAATTTAGCACTGCCAGTGTGGGATTTGGGCAGCAGGTTTAGTTTACTGTTGACAAATATAGCACTTGAGTCTGTACCATTTATCCTGGGATAGAACACAATATAAAAGCTTGTTGACTAGAAACTCTGAATAATTCATTGCCTGTGCTCTCTTTGCAGTAAGCTAGTATGTTCTATTTTAGATCAAACTTTTTAGTATGGCAGGATATTGTAGTCTGGGATGATTAGAACCTTTTTTCCTCTCTCTTAGTTTGAATTGAGCTCTAAAGAGGACTTCAAAGGGGCAGAGTTGACAAGGATGCTCTCCCATAATAATCCTAGCAGTGCAAAATTCACACAGATAGCCAAAATAGAAGAGAAATAACCCTTGTTTCATAGCAAAGTAAAGAGGCTATAAATGCTTTGTGGTTTATCTGTGTTCATTGCAGGCATCATGAGGAAGAAATCACTCTGTGTGAATGGGGCAGAGCTCAGATGCTATAGGAGGATCTCCATCCTAGGGCAGTTACACCTCTTTGTACCCAACCTGTATGTGTCTGTGTGGATCTATCTCAGGCATACCCCAAAATGTGACAATGTGGTAATTTTTGAAAGACAAACTGAATTTGTAAGTACTTATGATATTCAGACCAGATATTTGCAACAAGAAAAAATCTATGTTTCTAATAAAATATGGTGATAGTGCTTGGGTTTTTTTTTCCTTGTCTTGCAGAACTACCTTACCATTCAACACGGATATTAACAAAATAATTCAACAGGACTAAGGAAACATAAGCATTTATTCAATGCCAAGCTATCTTTCTATTTCTCTTTCTGTAAATTAACTCAAAGCAAAAAATTTATTATTTTTAAGTCTCTCTAACTGACAAAGTAGGCTAACATAACATCTGACATAAAAGTAGTGTAAAAATGTTGTCTTTACATTTCATGGTCCCTAATTTTCTGACCTTTTCACAGGAAGATACTATGATAAATATTTATTTTCCGAGTCCTCTACTAGCAGGGCGGGCTTTTAAATTTTCCAAAATCTAGTAGCTACCTCTTTGAAGCAGCTATTTTACAACAGCTACTACTCCCTAAAGTGTCTCTTGTTTTAGCTGGAAAGAATTTCTAAGCTTATGCATGGTTCTATATGTTGATATATCAGCATTTCAGTGTGTTTATTAGCTATAGCTGAATAGTTAACAATATTTAGGGATGCTTTTCTTTGAGATTGTCTTTCTGCTGAGAGGCTCATATCTTTATATACATGTTTTGAAATGTCAGATTTAATTTTAGTAGTAAGCTTGACCAAAAGAAGTCATTAGGCTTTAATATCTGTCTAGGGACAAAAGCTGATTGCCTAAGATGCTGCATGACTGATGCTTACACAGTACATCTGTTTAAGTAGAACAACTATATGGAAGAATGTTGTATTCTAAAGCTGTGTCTGGGTTTGGTGGGGTTTTTATGTTATAGCATTCAAAATAATATTGTGAAGGAGATCCAGGAGGCTGACATTGCCGAGAATATTCCAAAAGTGACATGCATATAAATCTTAAAGGAAATTTAGAAGGCCCATCTACTGAAAAGTAGAAAAGCTTTAATTCACTTTCTAAAATTATCAGTAGTTAATTCTGCCTAAGATTCAACCCAACATTTCGATTACTCTAAAAGCTTAAGAACTTTAACCAAATAACATACCATTAATTCACAGGCAAAGGTGAAATTCATTATTAAATCCTTCTATAAGCCATTTTCAACATACTAGAGGTAAAATGAAATAATTGAAATTCTAGTCCTTACAAAAAGTGACAAACTGTATTCTTAGTGTAGTAAATACAAACTGAAGTAATTAGTAATTTCTTCTTTAAAAACCCCCAAATAGATAACACGTATAAATTCAGAGAGAAGATACATACTATACCATGATTCGATAGCTTTGGGAATGAATCGATTGACCATGAGTAAACTATCTGTCAGGCTATGTAGAAGGAAGAGGGCAGTTTTTCTTCAGATGGTAGATCTCCCAGAATTTACCATACCTTGTAAATATGATGGGTGTGTGAGATTCCTGTGCAAGTGTTGGGAGAAGCAGAATGCAACTAGCAGACATTCACAAAGCACTCCAGTGAAAGCCCCATCCTGCGCTTTCACATGTGTTGGACACCATTATACTGAAACTTATCTGCCACCAGAGTGCTGATCAAGTGCACTGACAAGGTTTGGAAAATGTGTTTCAGTTATTTCCACATACATTGTAAAACCAAACAAAAGGGAAGAAGACATCTGTGAAATATTCAGCATCTGCTGCCTTCCAGAACAACAACTGGTTGTTTTAAATTTTTGGTAGACTTTTTGCCCACATAATGATATATGAAAGTTTAACCATGTATGAAAATATTTACCAGATCACTGTGAATCTCTGAAGAAAAAATAGATCTATTTCTATGAGCCACAGTTTTGCAAGTAAACAAATATGTATGATAGCTTTCAAAACCACTCAAGTACTACAGAATTTCAGATTTTCCATCCTAAAGTTGATATGTGGCCTATATTCTACATATATTTTCATATAGTCACTGAATTCAATAACAAAGTCACAGAAGAAAAGTCTACCACTAGCTAGGTCAAAATAAAAAGTGCTTCTGCAAGATGCCTAACTCTTTAAGAGGTTCTGGTAGTCAGAATTCTGTGCAAAGTGTGGCAAGACTAAGGGTGTCCCTCCTAGGCAAAATATTCAGTTGAAGATGAGTGACTAAAGGGGAAAGAAAAATTGTTCTCATTTATTCTTAAAACACCTCTATGCATGTCCCTTATGTTTTGACCTTGAGTGTTTGTATTTATGTTTGCTTTCTATATCTTTCCGTATTCTACATAATCTACTCCTGTTTATATGTTTTATACAACACCTTTTGCATACAAAACTTCTTCAGTGAAGCTTTTAAGAAAAGCTAATATAACATGTTATATTCTCCAAGTTGAAATATGGATATTTTTAGACTTGCTTGTCATGTCAAATATGACATTTTTGTCACATATTGTCATTTTACAGCAACCATCATTTTAGCCAGCATTTGGAAACAGAAATATGACCTTGCCTGTTTCAAGCTAGAGAACCAGTTCCTGCAGGTGTGAGTTGCAATAAACTAATATCTTCTGTGTGTTAAGCATAGAGAGGCACACTAGATTTTGAACATGAAAGCAAGCCATAGTCAGAATGGAAAGTGGTAACTGAGAAGATTATTGCTACTGCTCAGAAGACAAGTGATGAAACTTAGGGAAACTAGATGAAACCTTGCCTTCATTAGCATCAGCAGGAAAACCCCACTTGGCCATAGCACACTTGGGATTTAATCTGGTGCCTCCTGCCCAAAACAGCTCTTTTCCTGTTCTCTGAACACTGCACTCAGGTCATAAAGTTATTTGTGTTATCTGCATCCTCAAATACTCTGAGAAAAGCATTTGACTCATAATGAGTAGAATTTCAAAATTTTAGCCTATCGTGTATTTAAAACCTCACCTGGAGTGAACATCTGGGATTCTTAGCAGCATTGTTTTAAAGATGTAGTAAAAGCCCCAAAGCCCAGCATTTCAAGCTCTTTGTTTCCCTTCCTCCACCCCTAGAAGAGCTCACTTGTTTATTGCACAGCAATTTTTAAGCTAGATTTTCTTTCTTTCTTTCTTACCGACTATCAAATAAAAAGGCATTGTAAATTTTATTGTAGTGCTCCTAAACCTGACAGTGCAATATGTAAGGCACCCTCATAGTTCTCCACTTTATATATTATTTTTATGATGAGAATTAAGGGTTTTATGAGGCTGTAATTTCTGACATTACCATCTTTTCCTAGGAACTCAGTGTTATTCCCAATACACAGAAGAGAAGCTACAACTTTTCAAGGTCAAATGAACATCTCAAATTAGGAAAGAGAAATGTGAAAAAATGTCTTTGTCCTCTACCCAAGCTGAAAACACTTTCACCATAAAATTATAAACAAATACTTGCAATGTTGCCATATATTTATGTGCTGTAATACTAAAAGAGCAGGGGTGCTACTATACTTTCACAGAGCCTCTCTGAAGCAACAAGTCAACAAAGTTAATCTGCTTTGAAAATGGATGACAAAGATGGCCTTGAGGGAGATAAGGTCACCCAAAGCACATAACCCCTTTGTATTTGAAGTAGATGGTGTTCAGTAGACTGGAAATCTCCACCTATTCTGCTGGTGTTTGGATTCAGTGCTTTAGCTCACAAAGCAATCTGTGCCTGAAATGTCATCTTCTCCTCACTTTCCCCTCTAATGCAGCATGCTCTAGGAAGACATATTCTCAATACAGAAATAAACTTCATGCTAGAGAAATTGTTGTTGTCAGGTAGTCTGACATAATGACAATTGCTTTATTAGAAAATTAACATCAATTCTGAAGTCTCCTTAAGGTACATAACTAATTTATTTTGATTCCAAGAACTTCCTTCACCTACTGCTTTGTATGTGCTAAATAGTCAGACTAGTTAGTTTGCAATCTCTTTCAAGCTATACAACTTGTTCTATACGTAACAAGACCTGACAGAAAACGTTCCTTCTTTGAATGAATGCTATATTTAAAAATACATATATAGGTCGAACAACCAACCCTCAGGCTCTGATCACCTATTAATTCCATTAAAGAAACATAATAATTTGCACAATATGGAATTTACACAACTAAACATATTCTTGAATTGCTCCTGGCTACAATACCTTTAACCACAAAAAAAAATTGCAGTAATGATTCTGTGTATACATGTATGCATAAATAGAACAAAAGTTGTAATCAGCACAATCTTGTCTCTTAATCTTGTGTTGAGAAAAAAATATGTATTAAAATTAAAAAGGTGATATTTCAATCAGCAGACACTGACTCTGCTGCCTTTATTCACCTAGGCAGCACTCACTATGGAAATGAATCCTCACTAATAAGGACTAATGCCAGCTTTGCTAAAGCAGTAATTTTCATTTGAGAAATAAAAAAGGCTTAGTACAACATGCACTAAAATATTCTTCAAAACTGCTGAAATCAAGTGCGCTGACTTCCAATATGTTTCTGTCTGCACTGTTTTAGTTTTATTTTAAAAGCATGCAAGCATCTTTGAGGTAGATAATTTATAATTCCTTTTCATAAAACTTGTATCAAAATCATTACTTTTTGTCTCTCAGAAGATTGGTATTATTAATTTCTCAAATTTGCCCTAGAGCTCTGTCTCTAATTTGTGATTTTGTTTTGTTCAAACAGTCATAGAAACTGAAGCAAAGGAAGACAAGGACATGCTGACAATCTAACTAGTGTACTTCACTTGTGAGTTTTGACATGTATTAAAACATGGACCGCTTGTTATTTTAGTGATAGTTCTAATCTTTTGGGGCAAGATCTCACACCTCCATTCTTCACAAAAGCCTGGTTATGCTATTCCTTCAGTGGAAATGAACCTTGAGAAAAACTTCTATATGGCATATAAAGAAAAATGTAACACAGAAACTATCTACACCATACTTCTACTTAGCACATAGACTTGCAAAGAGGAAATAGGTTATTTCTGTTCCTGATATTGCATTCATAGAGGAACCATGTGAGCTGCCTGATATAACCTGCCTGTGTACCAGACAACCATAGCTAAAATGGTATACTGTAAAGTAGTTCAGCTCAACAGGACAAAGGCAAAACTTTTTCTAATGGTGTTATTCCATAAGGCAAGTTATAAAACACTGCTTTGATAAGAAGTATTATCAAATAAAGCAAATGTTATATAAAACCCCTCTCATCGTAGGCATTTTTACCTGAAAATGAGCATGTAAAAGGCAAAACTTAAACTAGGAGTTAAAAATGCTTTTCAATGGCAAAAACTCTTTGAAAACCTTATATGTACTCCTAACAGCAAGATTTATTGCTAAAAATCCTAGGTGTAAAGTCCCAGGACTAACACCTCCTTTTTTTTTGCATCCCCATGGTTGTCAGCCTAGACATGAAAGCATCTGGTTGGTTGTCCTTCCAAAAAGTGCAGCTATTTTTGCAGGCAACCTGTGTTTTCTTCATTCTTCACGATATATTAAAAATCAGGACTTTGTGGACTTTAATACTGCAGGGAACTACAGCTCTGACAGTCCTAGAGAGTGTAGTATTATATTAATCTGATTTACATATTATGTAGTAGTACCATGGGGCTTTATGAAACACTTCAGAGAAAAGAAATTATGAAATATTCATCTCAGTGAATATTGAGTTTTAGATTCAGTCTTTTAACCTGCAACTTCAGTCATCTAAGATTGCAACAGACCACCTACAACACGAAATCAGTTATTACTGCAGTAAATTTGACTCAGAGTTCTAATTATTTTAGTCAATATGTTTGTGTTCTTTTATTTTTACCGAGATAAATCACTGCAGTTTACCAATGTCAGCAAACTAAAGTGTTTAACCTGGCCATTTACTCTGCCTTTCTCAGTATTTTAATGAATGTATTATTAAAACTTTTCTATTCAGCTGTCAGTAACATAGCCTAATCAATTTCCTTCTGATATAAAATACACAGGTAAGTGGAGAGATTTAATGTGGAGTTTTTTTAATTAACTTTTTCTGTTTTCCATTATTACTTTTTCAAACTACAACTACTACTAATACTATTATTATTAAAAATAATTAAAAAAATCTTGAAATAGCCTTTGTGAAAGATGAAATTTTAATAAATTTTAAAATCTTTTGGTGATTACAAATTTCCTATTGAAAATTAATGTATTTCCAAATGATTTGAATTTTTCTAGCTGTTGTAATTTATAAATGATTCTTCTTGTTCTGATGAACACATAAGAAATAACAAAAAATATTACCAAATATAAAACCATTGTATTAAACTTTTTATTTAACGTAACCAGAATGCAGGGGTGTTTTACTCTTGTCTGAACCCATAAAATCTGTCATGTTATCAAGATATCTTTGATATATTTATATTTTTATTATGCTTCAAAATACAGATTTTTCTTAATTTATAGAATAATTATAAACATTGGATACATTAGTCTTAAATTTGAAATATAAACCTGTAGATTTAATTGAAGCACCCATCTTTATGACAAGTCTTAGTGTAACTCTGAATTCTTTATGAAAAAAAAACAGGATTTCTCTCAGAGGCCTCAGTTTTACCTGGGAGGCAGGGTGAACAATAAGGAATTTGGAGTTATGCTATGCAAAATTGAGTGTTTTGCCTTCTGATTTACTCTTGGCAAATCTGTTAATGTAAAGCAAGCTTAAGAAAAAAGTATTTTTCGGTCTGAAACTTCCTTCTCTTTACAGTCATCCCACATGATTCATTGATGTTAAATAGAGCTCTGACCCTCTCCTTCCACCCATTTTCGCAGACCTGTTCTCATACTGGCACAGTAAAAGGAGTCAGTCTTTATG
This sequence comes from Calyptomena viridis, assembly GCA_013390005.1. Classification (NCBI taxonomy): domain Eukaryota; kingdom Metazoa; phylum Chordata; class Aves; order Passeriformes; family Eurylaimidae; genus Calyptomena; species Calyptomena viridis. The sequence goes on from WEIV01030216.1 coordinate 84,361, forward strand.
GTTTGGGGAAGGTAGTCATCCAGTGATGGACCCTTCTCAGAATTTAAACTGAGAAAGAACTTTATTGTTTCCCATACCCTACTGGCCATCCCATTATCACTGAGACATCCATTCTCACTTATCTCTTACACAATCTAAATGATACTTGAATCAAATAGGTGGTTTTTTGCTCAATATGTACTTCCATATTTATTCCAGTATGTGCAATTTAGTTAATTTAAAATTTAGTTTGTAATCTTCTTTCCCTCTCCAAAATGAAATTCCTATCTGTCCCTAGTACTTAATCAACACTCACAGAAATATAGAATCAATTAGATTGGAAAAGACCTCTGAGATCATCAAGTCCAACCTTTGACCTAACATCACCTTGCAAACTAGACCATGGCACTAAGTGCCACATCCAGTCTCTTCTTAAATACCTCCAGGGACTGTGACTCCACCCTGGGCAGTCCATTCCATTGTTTAATCACCCTTTCTATGAAGAAATTCCTCCTAATATCCAACATAAACCTACCTGGCACAGCTTAGGACTTTGTTCTCTTGTCCTCTCACTAGTTGTCTGGGAGAAGAGACTGATCCCCACCTGTCTACAACCTCCTTTCAGGCAGAGAGAGGGAATGATAAGGTCTCCCCTTAGCCTCTTGTTATCGAGGCTAAAAAACTCCAAATCCCTCAGCTGCTTCTCATAGGACATGCCCTCCAGACCCTTCAACATCTTCGTTGCCCTTCTCTAGATCTGCTCCAGCACTTAAATGTCCTTCCTGAATTGAGGGGCCCAGAACTGGACACAGGACTCAAAGGTGCGGCTTCACCAGTGCCGAGTACAGTGGGACAATCACTCCCCTGCTCCAGCAGGTCACACGATTCCTGATACAGGCCAGGATGCTGTTGGCCTTCTTGGCCTCCCGGACACACTGGCAGCTGATGTTCAGCTGCTGTCGACCAGCACGCCCAGGTCCTTTTCTGCTGGGCTGCTTTCTGACTACTCTGCCCCAACCACTCTACCCCCACTCAGTCACAAAATTCTTTAGGCATTTTTACTGCTGTTTTGTACCATGATGGTGTTTTGTTAACACTGAGCAAAGATAAAAACAGAGGAACTAAATGCTGAAGAGAAATAACTTCTATTACTAATAAAACAATCCAAATAAGTATAGATATGACTGAAATAATACTGGCATGAAGCACTGCCTGTTTGTTTTCCCAAGGACAAAGAAAATCAGCTTGGGTAGAGAATAATCAGAAGTCTAAGCCACACACACCATCCTCAGGAAAGAGTTTGGTTTTCATGACAAAGTAGGCTGTTATTGCGAAAATATAAAAAATGTTATTCTACCTTTCCTCCTTTATATCTTCAAGATTCCAGACATGAATCTAGAGTTCAAAGCAGTTTGATCTGGGTTTCCATGTGCTATTTAGAGCAAAGGAGAGAAAGCAGAGTCCTGTACATATAAATGCACTGCCCCACTTCAAGTCAAAACAGGGGAGCTCTGTGCAAAAAGTAATAATGTTGGAAGCCTTCCTTAATTTTCAGAGGTAAAAGCAAAGGAAGGAGAGAATTAACCCAGGTTCCTCAACCCACAAAGAAGAGAGAACTGCCTTTGCCTTGTTCATGCTCTAGCAATTTGAAAGAGAGAACACATTCGGTTTTCAGATCCCGATATCCAGGATATGAGTTATGTATGAACACTTGTACACAATATGACTTTTGTGATTAAACACCTCATCTGCCAGGCAAAAAGATTCAGTGAAATTCGGATTTTATTTTTATGATGATTTTTATAACTTACGTTCAGGAAATATGGCCATCAAATGTTACATTAATAAACTTAAACAAATACAGACTTGGAACAGATTAATCAAAGCCTACACTATAAGAAAATAAACAAATAAATTGGGATAATGGGTACTCAGAAAACACCGAACTGGCTGAGTTAGGTTAAAATATGGCTTTCATCTTGCTTCAGGTTACTGCTTGCCTGAATTTGAAATTTTTTCTTTTTTAGTACAGGCTAAGTTCAAAATCTCTTATGACAAAACAGTGTCTATTTATTTTGATACTACATGACATAAAACAGTAAGAGATGGGAGGTAGTGAAGGTTCAGGCACAAATCAACCAGTCTCTGTGTCCTTGAGGTTAAATGTAGAATTCTTCTCTGTTGTTAATGGCTCATGGAGATGCCACATAGGAGAGATGTAGTAGTTTCTCTCTTATATAACGATATATGAGTGCAATATTCCTTGTGCTAAGTGCCATAGTTAATGGCTAACATTTATAACCAAGCAGTTTATTCTGCAGCTGGAGAAGTAAATCCAGCCAAAAGTAAAAAAAGCTGGATTTGTGTTGAAAATTCTTAGCCAAGCCCTACACTACTCTGGGAGAGGTTCTTAAGAGAGAAGCTGTTCAGGTGCATACAAATATTTACGTACAGCAGTTGCTCTTCACTCTCAAGGGTGTAATGTATAACGTATGCTTCCCCACATGCAGTATTATGTCACTTTTTCAAGTGTGTTTATAGTATCCTAGAGTAAAGACTTAAAAATCTGCAAGCCTCAGACTCCAGGAGTGCAGAAGTTTTAAAGGTTAAAACAATGCTTATGTGTGCAAATCCAAGGAAAAGGAAAATAAGCCCATTTCCTGTTTCATGCGTGAGTATACAGAGAGTGATTGCTATGATATGGAAGTAGATATTAGTGTGAAATTTTGTGGGCATTAGAACAGAAGTTAGATTTGATATAATAAGTTTCTCATATTTAGAAAATACTGTCTTGAGAGCTCTTTAGTTCTGCTCTTTCACAGAAACACAACAGTTAAAATACATGGGCTCAGGTTTTCCTTTTTTGTTTCTCACTGAAATACCTTCCATGCTGTTCATTCAAAACAGAATTCTCTGCACTAATTTCATAAGTCTTTTGATTGGTCATTCTATAAATATAATTTTACGTTCTATGTGTTTCTGAAAAATGAGTAATTTTGATCACTTAAAATAAATCTTTGATTTTTGTCTGACTGCAACTAGGATGTTGTTAATGATTTCTTTATTTTGGTAGGATTTTTGACAATTTCAAACTTTGAGAATATTTTTAATCAGAAAAAGTTTTTTTGATACAGATATGAAGGCATCAAAACATTCAAAAGTATTACTTGATAACAAAGAAATATAGTAAACATGAACATGCATGAAAGTCAATCTCCAAACACAGATAAGGTTGTAGAACCCTCAGGTTTTTCAGAGCTAGAAAGAGAAACATCCTGAGACCTATTTTAGGTAATTTGTTAAATGTTGTCACTTGTTCCCACCATCCATAAAATTCCCACCCATATGTGAATTCTTACATATTAATCGAATTGAATTATGCAGCCAGCTGTTACAACAGCTAGAAAAAACACCTGTCCCTTTTAATGACTACTATCTATAATCTTCCTTGCAGTGTTTCAAGTCAAGTGAGAAAAGTAGTTTTTGTGTGATATTTTCAATCTAGGTGAATGAGGAAGCACAAGAAATCTTTGCAAAAACTCGTTCTCCTGGGTCTTTTAGTTGAGATGCTGCTACTAAATAGGCTCTGATAACTTCCAAGCAATGAAACTCCAAACCTTTTGAGAATCATCCCATGCTAATTATGATTCAGTATGTTAAAACCTCTTCAGCTCACTCACCTCAACTAAATTAAAATAAGAGGCAAGACCTGTATGAATTGATTGAGCAGAAGCTATTTCAGCTCTTGGCAGTTTTAGAGCTCTCTGTTCCCTGCTGCAATCATATAGAAGCAATAGAAAGGTGTAGGCTGTTATAAAGCTCCACTGATATTTTGTTTGTTATTTTTCTTTAGAATCTGTTTACTCCTGGAACATTCCTAGGTAAAATTGACACTTTCAACTCAACGGTTTCTTTTTGGTAGCACTTTATCTTCTAGTTGTAATAGTAGCCTGTTAATTTAGAACTTATTTGGACAGGCTGTTGGCTCTGCTAAGTAAACACTTAAGTGTGATTTAACAGCAGTGAGATCTTTGCCTTTTTTAAGACTTAAAGATCACACCCAACATTATTTCATTCATGTGACCAAGAAAGCATATAAATAACAAGTGTCCTCTGAATTTTTTCTCTAGTAAAGAAGAAGAATGTAATAGTGACTATAAATTTAATCGCCTTAGATAATTTTCCACAACAATTTTTCCCTTTTATAGAATAAGCTCCATTCAAAGACATATGCTCTCTCTTCAAAAATAACTCTAACACTTCTCAACTATAGATTTCTCCCTTCTTAAGGGCTACTGCTCTCTTATTTCTTTTCGGTCACTAAGCACATCTGTGCATCTGTATTGGGTATGGCTGAGATGGAATTAATTTTCCCCACAGCAGCCCTGACAGTGCTTTTCTTTGTAGTGGAAGTTAGAAAGATGTTGATAACACACCAATGTTTTGGCTACTACCAAGCAGCACTGGAACAGAATCAGCTCTGACTCTCTATCATTACACATACACATACCAGTAACTGGGGGGTGGGCAAGACCTTAGAAGGGGACAGGGCCAGGACAGCTGACTGAAATTGATCAGAGGGACTTTTTGTACTATATGGCATCTGCTTAGCAATGAAAACTAAGAGAAAGGAGGAGGAAGTAGGGTTGGCATCAATTATTTAGAACATTTGTCTCAGGAGCAACCATTACGTACGTGTATTGAAACATAACATTCCAGGAAATGACTGGACACCACCTGCCGATAAGAAATAGGAAATAACATCTTTTGTTTTCCTTTGATTTCTTGCAGGGCTTCTGCTTTTTCTTCATTAAACTGCCTTTATGTTGACCCACAAGAGTGTTTTGCATCTTATTTTCTCCCCACCCCATCCTGCTGAGGAGAGGAGTGACAGAGCAACTCTGTGGCCATCTGACATCCAGCCAAGGTCAACCCACCACACACATGATTTTCCTATCCATTTGATTCCTATTACCATATTGTTTGCTCTTCCGTGTTACATCTCTGTGCTCAGCCTAACTAATTCTCCTAGCAGATGCTGGCCTGTTGTTGGTCAGGAAATTTTTGCCCCACAGGCAGATCATTCAAATATACTCTCCTGGGAACAGGAACTCCTGCACTAGAAATAGAATGGTTTATGTAACTGTCATAACCTGTTGTATGTCCCTTTTGTCAGGACTCTTTACTTCCTCATGAAATAAAAATACACTACTTTTCAATCCCAGGAAACAGCTTCGTAAGAGTTAAGAATTTTTTTTTTTTTTGAGACATCCAGAAAGTGCTACAGCCTATTAATTAGGCACGGTATTTTTTTTCATCATTAAGTTATCAGCTTTTACTATCATTAACTATCAGCTCAGTACTGCTGTTTATGAGAATGTTTGGTTAATTTGCATATATTCTGAATAAATGTTTTTGCACACTAGAGAAATACGTACTCAATTCTCTCTTGCCTTGGGCAGACATAATCTCAGAAATGAAACAATTAAAAATGAACATATTTTCTAGGACTTTATTACAATACAGAAGGGCTTGCGCTAAGGTATCTTTACTATTTTCATCCCAGTATTGCTGAATGGTGCTTACACACCACATAGAAAACTAAATGAATAATCCACATTAGCACAGAAGACATAGAGAATAACACAAAGGTCAATGTATAATTTAGGACTCAAAAATGCATATTTTACAACACCCAGAAGAAACACATTTTTCTTCACTGGCTACTAACATGAATACTTGTCTCAAAACATCATCAACAACAAACAAGTAAGCACAATAACATGTATTAATGAGTATGTTGGCATGGGTCTTTCAACAAGGGAGATATTAGTTCCTGGAGGAAAAGTTAAAACTAGGAGGATGTGAAGTAAGTAGTTTTATATAGTACAAAATGGTGAGTGTTTTGTTGAATGATCTTTTGTTCAACAGCTGTGGTGTATTTAGACCAATACAATGGAATCAGGACTCTGAGCTTTCTGAACTTGTTTTTCACACCTGTACCCACAGAAATTTCCCACCTTTCCTGTTGTTTTTTCCTCACCAAATACCATTTCTCCACCTGTCTTACCTTAAAAGATGTTCTTAGAGGGTTTTATTATACTAAACAAGTTGTCTTCTATAACTCTTCAGCACAGTTCACAGAGATAATTCTGACTGCAATTTACGATGTCACTCACACATTACTTAAAAGAATGTCTAAGAAGGTTGTTCGTTTGATTATACTTTTTACAGGGAATCTGTAGAAAGGAATAAAAAAAAAATCACTTTACTTGATTATGTTTCTCTTAATTTCTACAAGGATAGCCTCATTCATCTCTTTCTTACAGAATTGTAGAATCATAAAATGGCCTGGTTTGGAGGGGACCTTGAAGATCATATAGTTACAACCTCCCTGCCGTGGACAGGGATACCTTTCACTAGACCAGGTTGCTAAAAGTTCCATTCAATTGGCCTTGAACACTTTCAGGGATGGGGCATCCACAACTTATCTGGGCAACCTGTTCCACTGCCTCACCACTCTTACAGTAAAGAATTTCTTCCTAACATCCAATCTAAACCTACTCTTTTTCAGCCTGAAGCCATTCTTCTTTGTTCTGTCACTACATGCTCTTGTAAATGGTCTGTCTCTGGAAAGAATGAATGACTACAACAGGTCTTTCTCACTTACTTTTTTAGCATTTAAATTAAACATTTTTCTATTATCAATACTTTCACTCGGTATTTTTGTAAGATAAATAAATACCAACGGAGGTAGGGTGTTGATATATGAGGGTTGTGACACTGTACTAAAACAAACCAACACCAGAGTTTGTAAACTTACAGCAAAGCAGTATCTCACCTTCAAAGTGGAATCTCACAAGCTGTAAAATTCTACTAAGAAAAGTTTCAGATTTTTTATATTATTTTCCAACCAAATTCAAGCTACAATTTTGTGACCTTTGCAGCCAGTGAGGCTAAGAACATAGGGCATGCAGTTCTACCACAGAAAATCTCCTTGAAGTAAGACTTGCTGCTGTTGAAATAATGGGGAAATACATGAAAAAGAGATATTATTTAATCAGTCCCAGCCCACCATTCTGTAACATATTCAGTATGCAGTAGTACCACGAGGGAAGTCCTTTTAAATCAGTTGATGATCTTTTCATGCCACAAAAATAAATGAAGATCTGTATCTCTTGATTTTTTAATTTCTTTATTATTTACTTGTGGAAGTAAAAATGCTACTGCAATTCATACAAATTTCAAGTGTTTGCCTTAACCTTCGTATTTTAAAGCTGTGTTCTCATTCTCATACATTAGAAGTAGTACTGTTCAGAGTGGGGAAAGAGAAATGGGAAGGAAAAATAGAAAAAATGAACAAAAGCTCATACCAAAATGTAATTAGTTTCATTATACAAAGAAATAAAATATAACACATATTCATTAGAAAAGTATTTTTCTATTTGTTTACTTCTTTTATATTATGAAAATTACATTGTTACTGCTTGACTCAAGGACAAAAAATATTATAGGCACTCTTCTCTGTCTTCTGTGAATATTTCACCTGTCAATAAATTCCATCTAAGCTCTTTTACAAAGAAAAGATTAAGTATTAGGACTTCTTTAAAAATAATGTACCTTTAAAAATTAACTGCGATTAAAATTAAAACCTTTTTGAAATGGCAGAAACATTTTTAATTTTGATTAGCCAGTCGATATTTCTGGGGAGACTGGATGCTTCCATTGACAGAAAATGTCCTCTTTTTTGTTTGCTCTAAGATTTTCATTTTTGCTGAGTGTGTACAAGTTGTTAAGCAAAATAGTAAGAGTAACTTACAACTGGGACAATACTGGGGGTAGGGAGGACTGGTCTCGCTTGGTTTTTAACCAAGGGCACACATGTAAATGTAATTTCTGAAATTTATTGTTATCTTCTTTTGACCTTTTGTTGTGACAATAGTTTGACCAGCTCTTTTATTTTGTTTTCAATTCATTATCCATTTTTGCAACCATTTTCAGAATCAAAGCATTTCTTGTATTTCAGGACACATATAATTTTCAAACTGGCATTACGTTAGTCTTTAATAAAAGTGGTGAAGAGTGTACCAGCCATTCAAGAAACGGTTTAAGGTACACCATCTACCTATCCCGCAGATCCTGATCAGGTATCTCACTGCAAGAACAACAAACCTGTGTCACTGGCTTTACAAATGTCTTTTAATTCATGCTTTTACTTAGGGGAGGGCTGAGTGATGATTTTTTTATTATTTGGTTCAGCAGTTGTAGAAAGAGAGAAAGTAATTTGTTCAACCTGAAAGAATCTCTGTTGAGGGGAGAGGATCTGTCGATGTTCTTGTTGCTTTATCAAGCTTATGAAACTTTAGAAAATGGAATTTTAGGTCTTCTTGAAATTGAAATCTTTCAAATAATTAATAATGATTTATTTGGCTAGATATTTGGGGTTTCTCACCTCTGACAGAAAGCATGCAGCAAAACTAAGACAAAAGGTGTTATCTGGTTTCCTTCTACATCAAGATGGAAAAAAAATCAGTAGATTCCGAGTCTACTTCAGGAACATTAACATGATGAATAATTCAGCTCAGAAACCTGTGGTCTCCATATGGTCCTGTAAGAAGTGCTTTGATAACTGCTTTGATTGGTCCTCAGAAGCCGTTTATGAAAACAGGTGATATTGGGACTATGGAAAGGAATAGAAAGCACGAGGAGGTGTTCCATCTTTTAATTTGAAGGGCAGTGTTCAGAAGCAGCATTTCTGACATAAGCTGCCTTGAGCAACTTTCTGTGAGACAACCAGCCTTTCTTCAAATATCTGAACATATCATACCATAAAAAAAACCCAACTCAGTTGCTGCCATCTAAGATCTCCTGTACTTCTGTAAGTCAGTTATATGTGAGGGAGAGGAAAGGGGAAGACTGTGTGTTGCAGACATTGCTTTTCTTTTGTTGAAACTGCAGAACAAGGGTTGCTTTTTTCCCTCAATGAAAAAAAAGAGGAAATGAAGCAGTCCTCCCACCAAGCAAAGAAATAAATAGATGCTGCTGAAGTGATATTTACATTTGAATCAATATAAGAGCATTAAATTTTTTAGTTGGAAAAGTTTACCCATCAGGACTATTAGCCCATCAGGGCTCATCCGTGTTAAGTATTCCATTTCTGTAGAACAGCATCTAATTGTTTCTTGAATGATCCTTTCGTTTTGCCTCAGCAATAGTGCCTGATAGGCCATTCCATATGTTTATTATGTGCTAAGTGAAAAAAGTGTTGCTAACATCTGTTGGAAGTTAGCTTCTCTCTCATTTCAATTTATATCTCTTGAAATTCATACTGGGTGGAAAATAGTTACTCAGGCTGACATTTCATACTCACACCGGATTTCAACCTTCTTCACCAAAGACTCTCTATCCTTCATTCTGTCTCACATAATATTTATCATCTGATCTACATCTTTTTTTCTAATACACTCACTATTATGGTACTAATACATAGATTTTGTCAACACAGGCATTATGAAAATAAATTTCAGCTAAATGCTATTGGCTTGACGGTCTGCTGATGCAAATCAATATATTTTAACTGAAATTATTGGAGCATGATGTTTTGTATTAGATGAGATTTGGCCTGAAAAAATAAAATATTACAAGTCCATACAAGCTTGAAAAATCAGTTTGAGACAATGGATCATCTCAAAAAGTTTAGAAATAAAAAAGATTATACAGAAATCTACAATACAGTATGAATTGTACTGTTCTGGGACCAATCTTGTTCAATATTTTTATTGACAACATGGATGAGGATACTAAATCTTTTATCAGTAAATTTTCAGATGACACTAAGGTGGGAGCTTGTGTTGACCTATTGGAAGGGAGGAAGGCTCTGCATAGAGATTTGGATCGGTTGGGTAGATGGGCAGAGTCCAATAGGATTCAGTTCAACAAGTCTAAGTGTCATGTTCTGCATTTTGGCTACAAAAATCCCCGGCAACGCCACAAGCTGGAGAGAGTCTGCCCAGTCAGAAAGGGAAACGGTTGACAGCCATTTGAATATGANCGGTGCCTTCATCTAGTCAGGGTGTTAGGGTATGGGTTGGACTTGGTGATCTCGGAGGTCCCTTCCAACCTGGTTATTCTGTGATTCCGTGATTCTGTGACTAGGTCTGCAAGACGAAAAAAAAAAAGTTGGACTGTGCCAGATGTCTGCTGGAAATACAACACAGTAAAAAGGAAGTAGTCTAGGAGGTTCCCAGATTGTGTGGAAGACAGCTTCCTAATATGACTGGTAAATGAGCCTACCAGAGGACATGCCCTGCTATACCTGTTTGTGAACACAGAAGGACTAGGGGGTTATGTGGTGGTTGGTGGCTCTCTTGGGCATAGTAACCACAAAATGTTAGTGTTTTGTATACTGGATGAAATAAAGAGAGGCACCAGCAGAAGTTCCACCTTGGACTTCTGGTGGACAGACTTTGGCTTATTTAGGACATTGATTGACAGAGCCACTTGTGAGTCAGTCCTGAAGGGCAAAGAAGTGCATGAAGCCTGTATGTTCTTTAAAAAGTAATTGTTAAATATTCAGGAGCAGGCTGTCCCCATGTGTAG
>WEIV01030216.1:95038-158809 GCA_013390005.1 Calyptomena viridis
CAAACCTGCTTATTCTGTGCTTTCGTTATTCTTTTATTAAGTCTGCAAGACGAAAAAAAAGTTGGACTGTGCCAGATGTCTGCTGGAAATACAACACAGTAAAAAGGAAGTAGTTTAGGAGGTCCCCAGATTGTGTGGAAGACAGCTTCCTAATATGACTGGTAAATGAGCCTACCAGAGGACATGCCCTGCTATACCTGTTTGTGAACACAGAAGGACTAGGGGGTTATGTGGTGGTTGGTGGCTCTCTTGGGCATAGTAACCACAAAATGTTAGTGTTTTGTATACTGGATGAAATAAAGAGAGGCACCAGCAGAAGTTCCACCTTGGACTTCTGGTGGACAGACTTTGGCTTATTTAGGACATTGATTGACAGAGCCACTTGTGAGTCAGTCCTGAAGGGCAAAGAAGTGCATGAAGCCTGTATGTTCTTTAAAAAGTAATTGTTAAATATTCAGGAGCAGGCTGTCCCCATGTGTAGAACAGCAAGTTGTGATGGACTGAAATGTTGTTGATGTCTTAAACATTGTCAAAATAGAAAGCCTTTTTTCAAGCTGCAAGGAAGCAACTGCCTATCTGAGAAGCACTCCCCTTTCCCAATATGCTTCCTGACTGGAATTTGGACTGTGCAGGGGAAACTTGAGATAAGACTATTGTCTAATCACTTCAGGTCTGAGGAGAAGTAAACAAGGCTCATTGGGTGGTGGAGGAGAAGGGTTTTGTGATGTGATGGCTAAATCTCTTCAAGCCAAACCAAGTAAATCCCTCCACTCTGGGAAAACTGCGTACACATGGGACATTCACTTGAGAGGCAGCTGAGAAGGGGTCATAAACCATCAAAGACCCCCAAAGTGCATGCCAGACTCATTTCTGAGGGCTTCCACCACCAGAGGAGTGCATGTGATTCAAGTGAGGCAACAAATCCAGAGCCTGTCAAAAGAGATGCAAAGCTTCCCTCCACCCCCCAGGGTAGGTGTCTGGCATTTCCTGAATGCATATTAATCCTTTGGACTCTATGTTTTTGGGACCTTCACCACGAAAAATACCAGAAAAGACCCGTGGGATGCCGTTGGGTTACACAGGGTGGTGATACTTTTTCTATTAACCTCTCTCTGTCCTCTCTTTCTTACTTCCCCACTCACCACCTTTCCTATTTCTTCCTATATCTCTCTCTCTGTCTCACATTTACTGTTAAATAAAATCCATACTATTGACTTTGGCATATAAATACAATCCATACTATTGACTTTGGGATATAGTCTCATTTGAACCTTAGTTTGGGCAGAGGCATTTCTAATAATTTTAATAACCAGATCATAACACAAGTCATTGGGGAAACAAACCATCCTGGTTAAACGAAGAACTTAGGTTGGAACTTAGAGGTAGAAATGGAGAATCTATTGACTCTGGAAAGAAGGTTAAGTAACTTGAGAGGACTATAAGGATGTCCTTAGGACATATAGGCAGAAGAATGGAAGGGTCAAAGCGCAACTAGAACATGATTTGGCCATTACAGTTAAAAACAATGAAAAAAGTTTCTATAAATACATTGTCAGCAAAAGGAGGGTCAAAGAGTATTTCCATTATTTATTAAATGCAGGGGGTAGTGTAGTGATAGGGGATAAGGAAAAGCAGGGGCATTTAATGCTTTCTTTGCCTCAGTATCAACCTCAAATTCATATATAATATCAAACATCAATATTCAAGGTCAAAATCAGTTGTCCTCAGGATACCCTGCTCTCTGAGCTGGAAATTGGTGAGAAGGAGATGGGTGAGGCCCTCATAATCCAGAAGGAGATGGTTGGTGACCTGCTATGACAATTAGACGCTCACAAGTCTATGGACCCTGATGGGATCCATCCCAGAATAATAAGGGAACTGGCAAAAGAACTTGCCAAACCACTCTCAGTCATCTACCAGCAGTCCTGGTTAACAACAGAAGTTCCAGCTGGCTTGAAATTGCAAAAAGTAGTGTCCATCTACAAGAAGGGTCAGAAGGATGATCCAGGGAACTACAAGCCTCTTAGCCTAACCTTGGTTCTGGATGAAATCATTCTGAGTGCCATTACATAGTACATGCAGAACAAATAGGTGGTCAAGCCCAGACAACATGGATTTATGAAAGGCAGATCCTGCTAGGCCAACCTGATCTCCTTCTATGGCAAAGTGACCCACCTAGTGGATTTAGTCTATCTAGACTTCAGTAAAGTGTTTTACACTGTGTCCCACAGCATACTCCTAGAAAAACTGGCTGCTCACAGCTTGGATGTGTAGACCCTTTGATGGGTAAAAACTGGCTGGATGGCTGGGCCCAGAGAGTTGAGATGAATGGAGCTAAATCTGTTTGGCATCTGGTCTCTAGCAGTGTTACTCAGGGCTAAGTTTTGGGGCTGGTCTTGTTTAACATCTTTATTGATGATCTGGACATGGGGATTGAGTGCACTATCAGTAAATTTGTGGATGACACTAAGCTGGGTGGGAGTGTTGATCTGCTTGAGAGTAGGAAGGCTCTTCAGAGAGACCTGGACAGAGCCAATCAATGGGCTAAGGACAACTGCATGAGTTTCAACAAGGCAAAACACCAGGTCCTGCACCTGGGTCACAGAAACACTACAGGCCTGGGGAGGAGTAGCTCAAGAGCTGCTCAGCAGAAACACACTTGGGGGTGCTGGTAGACAGCTGGCTCAATATGAGACAGCAGTGTGCCCACGTAGCCAAGAAGGCGAATGGCACCTTGGCCTTTATCAAGAACAGTGTAACCAGGACTAGAGAAGTGATCATCCGCCTGTACTCAGCATTGCTGAGGCTGCATCTTGAGTACTTCGTTTGTACATGCATTTGTATTTGTGCATAACATGTAAGATGCAGTGAGTGCTGATAGCCCATTAATCCTAGGAAATTGTGTGAGTCTGGGGGACTCTGCTGGAAAATAAGCCTGCTTTTCTTGTTGCTGATGGAGGTATGTTTATCTTCTCATGCAGTTCTGCATGTATATTCTCTAAATTCAGCTAATAATTTTGTTTGCTGCTACTGTGCAATACTGATCTATTCTGGCCTAAAATGTCCACTTTCCCTTTTCTTAGATCCCTTTCCTTAAATTCTAAAGTTCCTAAATAGCAGCAAAATGATCATGCTCCAGCAGAGCAGTATCTGTGTGACTTCTTGAACCTAATACCACAGTGAACTCACAAGTCAAATAATTCAAGTTTAATTTCTTAGTTCAGCAAATTCAGTCTCAGATTTTAAGTCCAGTATTATATTCTTCTCAAATATCATCAGATGAAGCTAAGTATTTGAAGCTAAATTTTTGTCCCTCTGCCATTTATGATTGTTTGAGTTCATTGTATTAACTATTGTCCTCAGTTACACCTTATCACTTTCGCTGACCATAATAAATTTGAGGAACTGTGAAAGAGCTTTGAGTTAACATGCCTTATCTCATAATTTATCATTCACATACCTCTGTCTAAAATTAGAATTTGGATGAAGTTCTTCATTATTTGGCAACTGAAACAGGCTAAGAAATTTCTCTAATAGTAACCTTGTTAGTTGGCAACAGCATATTATGCCACTACTACTTAATCTCTTTTAATGGGTACCTGTTCCATGTGTTGGAGTTTGCTCTGCTGCTTAGTCACTGATAATGTTGATGGTTTGTAATATGTGTGGATCTAGACTATTTCTGGAGGAGCACATTGGAAGAATGAGGGGCAACAGACAAGTTGCAGTAAGGGAAATCGTGATTAGACATAAGGAAAAAGTATTTCCAAAGAAGATAATAAAACATTGGTTGTATGTAGAGGTTGTGGAAAAGAAAAAGAAGTGGTAAAAGGAAGTTGTAAAAAGAAGTTGTTCAAGGTTCATGTCTACTTTTTAATTAAAAACTTAAAACACCTAAACAATAACATAGAGTTGAAAAGCAATTTATTTTATACACCTTCAAGTGCAAAGACTGCCTAGAAAATCTGCCATGTTACAGTACCTCAGAAAACATACAATTTGGATTGTGATGTAAGTTTTCTGCATGTGCTTTCTGTAAAGTGAGAAAAAACACATATAAGCAGTTATGTAGAACATTTCAAATGTAGATGAGGTTGGAAGGGACCTTTGGAGATCATCTAGTCCAATCACCTGCTCACAACAGGGTCAACTAAAGCACATTGCTCAGCAATGTGTGCAGTTGGGATTTGAACATCACAAGGATGGAGATCCAGCAGCCTCTCTAGGCAACATGCTCCAGTGTTTGACAACCCTCACAGGAAAGAGTTCAGCAGGAATTTCCTGCATTTATGTCCTGTATTTATGTTTACAGTTATTGTCTTTCATCCTGTCATTGAGCACTACTGAAATGTCTTCTTCATTCCCTTCCATCGAGTATTTATACACACTGATGAGATGATTCCTCCCTTGAGCCTTCTCTTCACCAGGCTGAACAGTTCCAGCTCTCTCAGCCTAGCCTTGTATGTTGGACACTCCAGGCACTTAGCCATCTGCATGACTCTAGAATTTCATTTATGTGCAGGTAAAAATATCAGTTAATAATAAAAGAAATTGTCTTTGTTACATTAACAATTTTTTTACCTAAAAATGGGGGAAGAAGTTATGTATAAAAAGATTGAATAGAACATTTCAAGATAAACTTAAGAAAAATAGAATTTATCCATTAATTGGAATTTATTTTAATATAAAAGATGGTTACAAAAGATACTTAGGTGATTTTTAGTAAGCATAATAAAAACATTAGCTTCTTCCTATTTCTCCCTTTAGTGCATATTTTCCAATCACTCAGACTTGCTACTATATATATCTCTATAATATTACTAATTAAAGATGTGTGTTTTTGCAAACTATCTTTGAAGATGAAAGATTTACTAATGAAAATTTTCACACAATTGCAAAGGTATTCCACCAGTTATCTTTTTTCTATTTACACTGAGGTTTAAGAATTCTGCCAGTTAAGAGTCTCCATTCTCATTTGCACAGAATGACAGAACGACAGAATCACAGAATATGACAAGTTGGAAGGGACCCACAAGGATCATGTTGTTCCAACTCTTGGCCCTGCACAGAACCATCCCCAAGAGTCTCACCACATGCCTAAGAGTATCATCCAAATGCTTCCTGAACTCTGCCAGGCTTGGTGCTGTGAACACTCCTCTGAGGACCCTGTTACACTGCCCAACCACCTTCTGGGTGAAGAACCTTTTTCTGATATCCAACCTAAACCTCCTCTGACACAACTTCAAGCCATTCCCTTGGGTCTTTTGTTCAATTGTATAAAACAATATGGTACACATTCTATATTTCTAGCTGCCTGCTTGTGGGAATATTTTTGGAAGAAAAGGGACATGTGAACCGCCAATCTAGGCCTATGTAGAGCTGTAAGGGTAAAAGGATGAGAAGAGCTCAATAACAAGAAAGCAGCTGCAAGCTCAGGCAGTGTAGGAGGTAGGAGCTAGTCGAGATAAAGACACATTTTTAGAAGTAGTGAAGGTCAGCTTGCTTGAGCAATAAGGCAGCAATGTAATACAGGTAGAAATATGTGCACCACTGTGTGTAGCCAATCAAAAAGAGTGTATTTGTAAGTGTGGAGAAAGCAGTGGATAAAAGTAACTGCATGATAAACAATAAACAGCTTCTGAAAATCATATTGATCTGCCTCAGAAGTCCTGGTATTATTTTCTTCCCTGCACAAAGCCCCACAACCCACTGACACCTGCTATCCATACAAGCCAGTGATTCTTGTCATCAGCTAGTAAAAAGTTTATTTTGTAAGTTGTCGCCTTAGCTCTGGAATGTTGAGTCCTATTGTAATTCAAGTACACTAAGACTACAGTAAAGGTCAGGACAATTCTTTCTTTAGTTATAGCAACAGACACTAATATTTTCTTTTGTTGGCTCAATCATGCAATTGTACCATTCAAAGTTCTCTTTGAGTAAGATTTATTTTTTCCTTCAGTTAAATAAATCACATATTAATTAGTGATAACATGAATGTGTAAGTTTTATGAAACAGTCTATATCATATGTGATCATCTGTATGCCATGCTTGTACTCTAACTATGTAGTTAAATTTTTGGAGAAGCCATTGCATTATTATATGGTATAATACCATGATATCTTTTTGAAGCTATTATTGTCAAAGGAAGAGCATGATATTGCCAAATTTAACTGACTGTCTAGACTTTCAAGGCTCAACTTATTCCACGTCAGAACAAATTTACTGTTTGACCTTATTTCTAACACTTGTTTACCTATTTTCTAGATGCTTGGGCTGTCATTCAAACATCACTTATGTAAGAGACGTATTTCTGAGTTTAGTAAAGTGCAGACATTTTTCTATACATATTATATTATTCTCAAGCAAGAGAGAGAAGGAATTTAGTGATTCATTCACTCAAAAACTCATCCTTCAAATTCTTTATATTTAGCGTTGTAGCCCCATGGATCTTATGTTTTGGTGTGGAAAGGCCAAAGAACAAAAAGGAGAAGGTTTAGATAGAATAAAGCTGTTGCACAGGCCAGATCAGCTGACAAATCTTTCCCAGACATATCTAGAACGCCTTCTTTCCTCTTCTCAAATACATCCCAGAAACAGGTGACACAGGTAAGGGTACCAACAGGCACAGCCGATGTTTTAGTTATTCTTTGTCAGATTTAAGTATTCCAGGGGACACTCAGCTTTGGAGTGAAGGACATCTTATAGGTTCCTAGTTTAGTGTCATAGTTAGAGGGGCTGGGACTGGTTTATCACTATGAGGGTATAACCAAAACCTGTGTATTCTATACCCTCTATGTCATTCCTAATGGACCAACAATAAATCATTGGTAACAGCTGCCCGGGGAACACCTCACACCCCAGGTCACAATGGATAAGGAAAGAGATGCATTAACACCTCCACACCCAGCTGAAGGGGTCCTCCCTGCTAATGGGCCCAGCTGCACTGACAAAATAGGCAGCTACAATGGTCCAGATCACATCAAAATCCAAAAATATCCCAGGACTCACAGAGATAAAACACTTACTGTGAAATTCCCTGCCCTGGGCATTCCCACCTGAACCTGAGAATATATAATCTTTGGGGTTTGGGACTAGAGGTACCAACTCATCAGATCCAGAGAAGGAACGGAACTCAGCAGAACTGTGGCTGCCACTCTTCAGGAAACTGCTATAATTTCTTCAACAGAACTGCGATCTTCATCAGGGCCATCATCGCGACTACCAGGTTTTCCTTTCCTTCTGCTTTGCACCCAGGGGAACCACGCAGTGCTCGGCACAGGAGCTCACAAGCACTGTACTGTTCCTATCCCAGGCAGCTGGGTTGTACTTTGTCCTTGTGGGTCAAAGCCAGTTTTTTACCCTCTGTCATTGTATGTATTGTAACCTTTTTAGTAAATTGTAGCTCTGATTTGTGGTCTTTCTAAATTGTGTCCATTCCTCCTGTCGGTTTACTTTAAAACCTCCACATTTAGGAGGTAATATGATTAATCCAATTGTGGCAGATTTTTCCCTGTTTTGGTTTTGTTTTTTCCCAGGAGAAAAGAGTGGGTTAACTGAGTTAACTCTATAATCCGCATGTAGTAAAAGAAAAAGAGAGCTCTTTCACTTTGACAGTCACCTGAACTGAATTATTTTCTACTGTTTGCAGGATGGATGAATAACCAAGTCATTTATTACACCACCTTTACTAATAGGAGTACTATGTCTCTGATTTTTTTCTTAGTTTGCAGATTTTATTCCTCAAAAGATCTCAGGAAATAAATCAGAAATAAGATTCTCCAGCTGCATAGCAAAAATAAAATACGTATTTAGAGCAGGAACACATATCATTGGTTATAAGGTGAATATTTTTACATTGCAATAATATGAAGAAAATCTAATTGGAAATTATAGCAATTTGTGATAGTTTCATAAGATATGAAGTGACTCAAAGACTTGTGTCTGGGTATATTAAATATCCTAAATTATTTCATAAGTGACAAAAATATATATTTTTTTCAATTTTAACTAATGCTACTTGACCATCTAGATAATTTATATTTATTCTAGAAACATGATGTATAAAAGACCCTGACATGCTTCTTTAAAAGGTCTTACCTAGGTCACTTAGCATTTTTCCTGCAGTAGGCATACATTCATTTCACATATATTATTCAATAAGAACGTGGGCTTGAAGAAGGAAGACTTGATAACAAGTCCTGGCCTCAAAAAGTCCCAACATCTGTGATTTCTGAACAATGTCAGAGTAAATAATGCAAGGAAATGGCTCTGAGTGGAAGTATAGAGAATTTAAAAGGAATATAGAAGATTATTAGATAAGATTTAATCAAAGCACCACTGACCAAGACAGAGAGAAGGCAGTATTACTTCTAATTTTTACAAACTTGGTGTTTTTAGTAGTTTCCTGCTAGCAAGGGGAAGCTAACCATAACGCAGTATTGTCCAAGGGAAAAAATAATTAATGAGTAAAAGAGCAAGGAGAAGTGGAGAAAACTTTGGGGAAAAGTAAGGATGACAATAACTATTTCAACACTGGCCTGGCACTCAGGAGATTTTCTTCTCATGTCTTCTTGCTGTTAAACAGTAGCAAAAGGGAGCAAAGATTTTAAGTATACTGATAATTTATTTATTTTTGGATTTTATTTTTTACTTTCCAAAGGAGATTAGGCTGCATGAGCCACTGGTTGAGAACTACTGGTATAAAACATATGTTTGTAATGTAGGACTAAACAATTTGAATTAGAAATGGTTTGCTTCAGTTCTTTTTTTGCAAAGTTAATCACTTTTTGAAGCATTTTAAAGAATTTCCAAATCTTATTTAATTCTCTTCTCTGATTTACAAAATAGATGGTATTTGTTGCCACATCTACAGCTTATTTTAATGGCTTCTGTACAAAGAATTCCATTGTAAATGACCATGTCAAAATTAACCTCTAATAAAATGAATTTCTTTTCCTGTTTGCAATTGTACAGATTATCCACCCTCTCAATCAAAATCCCATTTATGTTTGTGCAGAATCTCTTTGGCAACTACAACAAAAGCTTCTTGGAAAGTAACTTTGCTGTTTATTCTTTATTTTCTTGCTGTCTTTTTAATGAAGAACCCAAGTCTTTTAGAAGTAACTAGAAGAAAAGCAGCCAACAAATGACGTCTCTGATCATATACCTGTATTTCAAGGATGGGTCTTCAGGTGAAATTCAAAAAAATAACTGCAAATAAAACTAAAACCAGCAAATAATCTTCATCAGGAATCCAAGAACTGCATATCTCCCCATTACTATGTTTCAGCCATTATCCTTGATAACTACAATATAAGCTTAGAAATAAGGCTAATAACAGCAGTTTCTTGGGTTCTCTTCAGAAGAACATGTAAATTTGTGAAATGTATACTATTTCAATTAGTTTCCTTTTTCGAGTACCTTCACTTCTGGACAAAATGGTATATAACAACAGTTCCAGTGCTCTTCTGGAAGAATCAGTTATTTTCACTCTTCTTCTATATGTGAAAAGTCATTACTTTTTGCAGAGAACAGTTGGCATTTTCACAGCAGTGAGTATTTTTCACTTGAGGAAAGTGGGAAAAAATCACTATATATTTTCTTTGTCTGGAAAGCATAAAAAATTATGAAGTAGATCCAGTGGTTTCATTTTTCATAGAACTTGCAATAATGTGATTTTCACTGCTCTTCTCAAAAATTGCTTTGGCCAAACTTACTGTAAAATAGCTATAAGACATTTCTAGTTTTTGTATCTACACTGTGGTAAAACAGTTACACTATATTTTCAGAGAGTCTTCTTTTTGAAACATAATGATGTTTTAAAACATATTTTTTATTAGCATATTTATCTATTATATTGATATTTAAAATAAACTTTACAATTGGAAGCATCCAAAAATCACATCACTATTGAAATTTGGTCACACATACAAGCATTGCAATCAAATAAATACACCTCCCTCAGTTTGAATATCAGCAATAGCTGCAAATATCAGCTTTGTCCAGTGAAAGCTGTATCAAGGTTCTCTATCTTGGAACACCAGTGTTGGGAGGAGCTATGGCTTCAGTAGTGTAGGGCTAGACCTCAAGTGCTTTCTGAGCTCACTGTGATTTCATGAGTGATAGTAGGTTGTACTTGTCTCTGCAAGTTATGTTCCTAATATTCATTACAAAATGAATATAAAACTGCAGCAACTGATCTTCAGTGATTTCCTTCTCATATTTGGAAAAAAATGAGCAATTTTTCCATTATCTAGATATTTCTATAGCTTCCTTAGTGAAAAGAGTTGTTAGGAAAAACATTTACCATTCTTCTATATACATTCTTTATATATACAGTAAGATATGGTATATTGAACTTGGAGAGCTAAACATGAAACAAATATAAAGATTTCTGGCCTAAATTTATCTCCTCCCAAAATTCACTGAGAAACTGGTTTGTTCGTTTGTTTGTTTCCCTATAAAAATGAACATTAGAGTGTAGAACAAAATGTCATGACAAGTACCTAATAGAAGCAGTTTATCATTTCATCAAACAGAGAGGTTTATGTCTCACATGGGTAGCCATTTAGTTGCAGTATTAATTTAGGAGTAACTTAAGAGGCTGAAGGTTGGGTTCATGCCAATGCAGCAGTTCCTCTTGTAGTTCTTATGAGATATGTAACTGGAGCTTAGTGACTTACCTTTGTGTACTCAGACAACACTAAACTGGGAGGGGCTTTTGACTCCCTTGAAGGCAGAGAGGCCCTGCAGAGAGACCTTGACAAATTAGAGGACTTGAGCAACCACTGACTGCATGGAGTTTAACAAAGACAAGTGCCAGATTTTGTACTTGGGTTGGGGCAACCTTAGATGTTCGTACAGACTGGGGAACAAGATGCTGGAAAGCAGTGCCAAGGAAAGGGACTTGGGGTTCCTGGTCAATGGCAAGTTGAATATGAGTCAGCTGTGCCCTGGTAGCCAGGAGGGCCAACTGTGTCCTGCAGGGCATCAGGCAAAGCATCACCAGCCAGTTGAGGGAGATGATTGTCCTGCTCTGCTCTGTTCCTTGAGTAGTGTGCAGTTTGGGGCACTACAATGTAAAAGAGATATAAAGGTATTAGGAAGCATGCAGAGAACAGCCAAGATGATGGTGAAGGGTCTAGAGAGAACCCATACAAGGAGCAGCTGAAGTAATTTGGTCTGTTCAGCCTGGAGAAGACTGAGGGGACACCTCATTGCAGTCTACAACTTCCTCATGAGGGGAAGAGGAGGGACAGACACTGATCTCTGGTGACCAGTGATAGGACCCAAGAAATCAGCATGAAGCTGTATCAGGCGAGGTTTAGGTTGGGTATTAGAAAAAGGTTTTTCACCCAGAGGGTTTTTTGGGACTGGAACAGAGGGTCCCCAAGAAATTGGTCACAGCAACAACCCTGGGAGAGTCCAAGAAGAGTTTGGACAATATTTTCAACGCACATGGTGTTAGTCTTGGGTGCCCTGTGGAGGGTGAGGAGTTGGACTTTGATAATTTGAGTGGGTCTCTTGGATATTCTATGATTGTGTGATTCTATATTCCAGGATTTGGACCATTAGAAAGTCACTTGGTCAATCTACTTGCTAGTGCAATACCTGATGTTGCAAATCTGTTTCCACTGAGGGGGGGAAAAAAAGCTACAATAGTAACTGATTGAAGGATGGAAAGGGAGAGGAGTTGGATTAAGCCATTTTATCTACTGATCTTTCAAAATATGAGCCAAGTGGAAGAAGCCTGCACCAGAGAATGGTGAAAGCTGAGAGATTTGTGTATTACTGAGGCTAGATAACACTGCTGTTAGAATAAATTGTGATTTTTACCTTTTTACCAAGACACCTTAGAAATTAGAGTTTTTGCAAGCAGTAATGCAATTAGGAATGTGACTTAGTCTTACACATTACTCTGTGTGTATGTATTATGATATGCTTTTAACTGAATGAATGACCAATAATCTTGCAGGACATCATCACCTTAAGTACTCAAGAAAAAAAATGCATTACAAGCAAGGCAATGGCATGTGCAACTCTCAATCCAGGCCTTCTTTCCTTTACATCTTTAAATTTCCAAGCTACATAATTTGGGCATAAGCTTTTTTTGGTTAAAAAAATAACAATCTGAATAACTACTTGTCTCATGATTTTAACAAACATGTATTTTTCAAATACTTAAAAAGATAATGTACAGATATATAATGGTTTTCTCCTTGATTAGTTTAGTCCAGTATTTCAAAAACTGTTACTAATGAGTAACATTTATCTGTTAGTCTGTTTAATTGTTTCTATTTCATACATCAGTAAAACTCCACTCAACTGAAAAAGGTCATAACTTGAAAGTACAGTTTGAGAATATACATATATTTTTGTTTTCTTCTGTAATGTCTAACTTAATTGCTTTTAATTACAGATAAAATTATTTTTTGTGACAGTTTAAAACAAGCTAAAAGATATAGAAATATGTTCAGCTCATTATCTTTGGTAACCATGAAATTGATATAACTAGCCAAACTTTCAAAGCCTTCTACAATTTTTATATAGAGGACCTTTCTTCTGCTTTTGGTGGTGTGATTATTTTTGAATGCAGGGGATGTTGCATTGTCTTCAACTTGTGACTATTGGTCATAGCGAGCAGTCTTTTGTGTGTGTGATGAACCTAGGTGATTTCCTTAGAATGTTATAGTTTTCATCAAAACCTTGATTGAAAAGCTTTAGGTCTATTTTCTGAATTGTATGGCTAGTTACAGTTGTCCTTTGGCTTTGCAGAAATGTGTTGGCAATATAGATATGTGTACTGCTTACTCATATGTTCACATTTATTATAGCCCTACATTATTTCATTGGTGAAATAATTGAGTCTTCTTAATCCTGCTCACTTTAGGCAATTCATTTCACTGAAAGGAATATCATCCGTGTGTGCTGGGTTTTGCTGTAAAGAGATTATTCAAACATCTTTTTCTGAAACTCAGAAACATAGTCAGCAGCACAAGGATTTTTTCTTTATTTGGTATGTAGAAGGATGAGTAGATCCAAAACAAAGCCATGGATATGATTAGTCCACACTCTTCATGCTCTAACAAACAGTAAAAAATTATTTATATTTCTGGTGTTTAGGTTACACTGGCAGAAATCCTACACCATAAATCTAGTGACACCAGAGATGGGGAAGAGTGAGGTAATTTTTCTGCCCCTGTTCACCTAACACTACATCAATCTTAAAGCTTCAATGGAGAAGGTATAAAGTTAGAAAATTATTCTCTTAAACCTAGAATATTTTTGCAATACAAAGGTTTTTCTTCTCTAAATCTGGATCTAAGATCAAAACAGAAACCACTTGCAACCTGAAAAAGGAGATAAAAAGTGAATTTATGATAAATCAAAGGCTTAATTTTTATTTCAGTTCACATTTAATTTTGCTAGCATAATTAGATTAAATTTCCAAAGAGAATTTTAAATTGTTCTTCAAAGTCAGAATCATTCACCTAGAAAATGTGAAAAGGTTTTAAAAGTTCTAAAACTCTTAACCTTTCTTCCCCAAAAAAATTAAAAGTAAGAAAAATTCCTTCTTGCCAACTGGCTCTCAAAAGTTTTCATCAAAAAAAATTTTTTGAATATAAAAAATACCTTCTTAAAAAATCCCTAACAAGTTCTACTTTGGATTTTCACATCTTTCCACTTGTGATACTGGAAAAACTATATCAATATAGCAGGTATCGCATAAAATGTCATGATCCCTGCTAAAATAAAGAGAAATCTTCTGATTCTTGACATATGAAAAAAATCCTGTGATATGATCCAAGTTACGTTGATTCTATTCAGATTGATTGCATGCTGGCTTACTGTGGTATACCACAAGTTTAGGAGCAATGATGAACTATAGTAATTTTCATTAGTATTTAAATCTACCTTCGCCACCACCTTATTGGAAGGTAGATTATGTCTTTATTGCTGATGATGGGTGCTCATCTGAATAATGACCCATTGATCTAAGCAAAACCTAGTCAAGTTCACAATATACTATAATACAATGCAACAATTTCAAAGCAAGCCTCGGACAAAAGATATAACATTCCATCCATTTCCTATACTTACTCCATACTTAGCTAAAAACGGTATATTAAAGCTTTATCAGGAAATCTCTTTTTGGCTGGGGTTAGTCCAACTACTCAAGGTAGACTGTCATCAATGTAGGAAGGGCAAGAGAAAAATCTAGGAAATCAATAGCCATAATAATGAGATAGGCATTGTCCTCATTGAAGTACCTTAGGAAGGAGATTCACAAGTAAATGGACCAGAAAATATTCCCATATTTAGCCCACCTAATTTTCTTCTTCATTTAAACTAATTGTGTATAAATAAAGTAGCTGTTAAGACTAATTCTACTAAATCTACCCTAAATAGTCATCGTTGCTTTGCATTATAGTATGGGTTGATGAGGAAAGGAAAAATGGAAGGCATGGGTAATGCATAAAAAATCCCCAACCCTTCTGGCATTCCTTCATAAAATTGTGCCAAAATTAACACTCTCAGCAAGCACTTTGTATTTCACATGCCACCTATATTATGTAGTAAGTTCAGATATAGACTGACCTTATTGCTAGGCTCCAGAATCTTAAAAAAACTTGCTGTGTTTATTTATGCAATACCAGAGTCACATGAAAAGGTGACAATGTATATAGAAATTTTTTCTGGGTGTATATCAAAATTTAGAATTTCAGTTCTATTGAAAAAAACCCCACCCAAACATTGAAAAAATATTTTCTTTAGAAACCCATTAGAAACAGCAAAGAGAAAAATAGGAATTTCATGCTTAAGAAATAGTGTGAGAAAATGAGTTACAGGTTTTATACTCATAAGACAGGGTAACTAACATGCAGAAATAAACATGAAGAACACAGCTTACTACAAGTATTATGTATTTGCATATATACACAAATATAGATATATATTTGTATACACACCAGAATAGCTGGCAACTTTTCCATAGTTAGAAGTTTGTGAATACTTCATTAGCTATGCCAAGTGCAAGCAATTCAGTATGAGAATGTTGCCTGCTCGTTTCTGTCTTTGTCCTGTACCCTGAAATTGCTATCTTCCATGGATAAGGGATATAAAAATTCAATTAACTATTTAGGGAAATGACTGTTGGGAGACTGTTTTGGGAGAAGACTTAATGGACATGAAAAGCACAGATATTGTAGGTTTTTATTTAACTAACTGTGCAGGGAGGTCTTGCATAGTAAAGAGAAGCACCTGTAAATTGCATTGTTCCCTTCTGCACCACAAACATGCAGACCAGGTTCTCAGCTCATGCAAATTAGTGAAGCTTCATTGATTTTTACAGAGATCATGCATAGCTAATGGCATTGTACCACAACCTGAGAAAAAGTGGAGCTATAGCCCCCCTGCTTTATTAGGGCCAAAATCTTCACTGATTTAAGACTAGATTGCCCTCTAATTAATTTGTATATCGTACTGAACACGAACTCCTTTACACAGGAACAGAAATCTATGTCTTCTGCTGACTTTCAAGGCATTTCACAGTCTTCCCCCATGTGAAGATCTTACCCACTCTCAATCCCTAGGCTAATGCATATCCTAAAGATCCAGAGTCCTCCTGACTGCCAGGGCCCAAAGAATGAATAGTCAGGACAACTGTTTAGATTACTTACAAGCACAAGGAGAGTTACAGTCATTGGAGTTTAAAAAAAGAAAAATTATTTTACTGTTCTCTTTCATGCCATTTCCAAAAATTTTTTTTTTCTTTCACTGACACCTCTCATTTTAAATAACTCAAACAATACACAACAGCCATTTATTACAGTGGAGGGCCAGCTCCTAGTGGTCTCGTTCACTTAGGGCAAACCTATAATACTGTTTTGGTCTCTCTGCTTCCTTCTACTCCCTCCTTCACCATCATTTTTGATGGTAGTGACTAGAAAGGCTTTTAAACACAGTTGGAGAATTATAATAATATTTTGAAGCCTTACAGAAAAGGAAATCTCCCTATACTGCTGGTTTTTAATAGGAGCCTCGATAGACACATTTCTGATCATTCCAATAGGAAGTGTGAGCGTGCTTTCTTTATACCCTTTCTCAAAAATACAGGTTTCATGATGGGCTTCTTATGTTCTTACCACCTAAAAGTGCCCCTTTAGCCACCAAATTCAGATGAATGTCTAAAATCCTGCTCCATTTTCAAGGGATGGAAGAGTTAGCAATCCATGTCACCAAGCATTAAATCCCAAATGGTATCTTGCCTTTCACAAGAAAGATGCAATTTCCTTCACAGAATTTTCTCCATACCTTGAAGGCTATGACTGAAAAATTTTGCTAAACACCAATGCTGTCAAGACCAAAGGTGCCCTTAAGGAAATTTCTCATAGAGAAAACATGCTTTAGGCACCTTTATGCTTGATGATGAGACTACATATACGAAGAAATTAAAGTGTAACCTACCATTTTAAACTTGTGGCAAGTGTTTATTTTGTCCTTTACCTATCAGTGCAAACAAATTTGAAGATTAATGGAATACATACATTTCAGTCAAATGAACAGGAAGACATATCTGCAGTCTTTGGCTTTGCATGTATCTATTAGACTTTGCAGGATTCTCTAAATTTTATTTGGTTGTCTGTAAAACAAGACCTTCACCATCTCCCTCTACAGCTCTTCATCTAAAAGACTCCAGAAGTTTTACTCAAAAAGGCAAACAGGGCAATATTTATTTCACATTTCTTGACCAAGGCTAAAGAAATATTAACTGGATTAGTTAACAAATTTTATTTACATGTTTGCTTTCTGTTAAGTTTTGGGTACATCAAAAGCAGTGGAACCATAATGAACTCTTGCTTGTGAAAAGGTCCTGCCCATGCACAAGTTGCATAACATACTTTAGAATACAGAAGCCGTAGGGAAATAAAAGACATGTAGAGATGATCAAAAACATCAAGAGCTGCAGGCAGGAGCTCAGAGACTGAAAAAAAGCAAGTAAAGCTGTGTTTGCAAGGTGAAAACACACTTAACATTGATCTTCTGCCAAAACATCGACGTGGAATGGGATCAGCAGCAAACAAGGTCATGAAGCAACTTGAAGTTTATTGACATGAAACTTAACCAGACAAGGACAATAGGTGTCTTTCATATGAATCATAAATTACTTTGAAAAATGCATGAATAAATAGCTCAGAAGGAGGATAAAGGAACATTTAATCTTTTAATTGCTGATTAGGGTCTACACCAGAGGTCAAATGCTACTATCATCAGAAATCTCTAGGAAGTCCTTTTGTGATTTATTTTGGTGATCTCAATCCAGACCTACTGGATACATTTTCATATTGTGAAAGTTGCCAAATTATCAAACCAGGCAACATTTACTCTGGGTATTTATTCATTCCCAAAGAATTTCTACAGAGATTCATACGGTGTCTTTCATTGTTTGTTCTGCATACTAATAATCTTGGTGATTGTTTGGATAAGACATAACTGCATGTGGAAACTGATGATACTGTAAACTATTGTCATGAAAGAGCAGGTCTGTGAGTCCCCTCTGGGGCTTGGGGAAAAAAAATAAACAAAAAAAAACAGCAAACAAAGTAAAAAAAAAACAAACACATGAAAGAAAAGCCTTATTCACATTTTTTTTCTTTAAATCCTATTCTGTAATTGCAAGTAAAATATTCATAACTGGAATAATTGCACACCAGTCTCCTAGATATCATCCCTCAAGCAGCACTCATTTGACTTCTGTAGGTAAGTTTACACTAGTGGGGCAAAAAGTTTCTAATGTTGCATTTGTGTTACTAAAGAGATGCCATTAATTAATGGGTATAAGGATTTCAAAAGGGTTAAAGTTACACAAAAGTACAATTACTTGTAAGAGTAAATCAGATTTATGAGCACCAAGAACATAGACAATCCAATGATCCAGCACTAAATTAGCACAAAATCATAATTAAACCAACAAGAAGGAATTTTTTTCCAAACATTAAATAAATCTTCTTCATCAATCAAAGACTCTTGACAAGCTTCAAAAGAGCTTATTTTCAAACATTAATTCTGTAGTTATGTCATTGATGATGGAAAAGCAGATGATCAGTCTGCTAATTATGTTTATTTTTACAATGTTATTACATATTAGAGCTCCATGTTGTGTGAAATTTGAAATCATTAAAGGAATTACCATGTTAAAAAAAAAAAAAGACACTTTGAGCCAATTAAATTTCTTCATGCCAGAGAATTTAGTCTCAACGGCTCATTTTACGGAATTGTGAGATCACAGGAACAAGTGCGTTTTCTCTGATATCCAAACACACTGTTATATTATTGATTTCTTTAACAACAAAGAAACCTAATGGCTTATAAGGTCACTTACACCACCTTGCTTTTTGCAGAGATAACTATTTTCTCCTTTCTTGAAAGAGTCTGTAAGATCCTAAAATGTTACAGGAAATAAGCTGCCTGCTACACTTAAAAGCCTGTGGTCTCACAGAAATTCTCAAAACAAGGTTGAGGGGGAAATGCTATGTTGCATATATTCTCTACTTTGTCATTACCACAGCTTTAAACTTTCCTTCCCAAGGAAAGTTTCCTTCATTATTAGTGCAGATAGCTAGAGGTTGTAGTTTGATTTGCCTTCTAATCCAATTTTTAATTAAGAGAAAATCTTTGACAAGAGATCTTCTATGTTTGCTTTCATCCTGGAATCTAACATTCTGGAAAAGATAAGGAATCACATATGCTACCAGCTTTTTGTTCTTTTATAGGGAGATTTTTTTGCCCTTGTGCACCAAAGAATTCTGTCTCAGGGAAAATATATTAAACACTGATTTTTAAATTAATTTCTTGATGTCTATTTATATACATAAATATGGATTTCTTCAGTTTTGTACCTGAGCACCTTCAGCTGTTTCAATATGACAATGTTCTTTATTTCACTCTCAGAAAGATATATTTTAATCTAAAAATCTAGTAATTTTCCTTTCCATCATTCCCTTTGCATTTTTCTTTCTGTCACAGAAATCTTCAGCAAGACAAATTAATTTGTGCTTTTTGGGAGTTTTGTTTGTTTTCTTTTAATGGATTACATTACTTATTTTAGAGAGCTATTGAATTAAATAATGTGCTACATCAGGTGAACACTCCTGTCCTTTTCTTAGCAGTGTACGCTCCACATTCCCAAATTAGCTGGGAAAGTCCCCTCTTGTTGTGGCCTGTTATTGTTTAATATTTACACCTTTCCAGTGGTATCAGGGTGTTTGGAGCTAGAAAAAGAAGCAGAGTCTCAAGTAGCCAGCAGTTTTTACATCGAGCATTGAAATTATGGACAGTAAATGTGCAGGTTTTTCCTCCTGAGAAAACTCTGAAGATGAGTGTATGTTAATGGGAGAATCCCTGATGTCTGGCCAAGAGAGGTATTTTAGGATTAAAATAAATTAGAGTTGTTAGCAACATTGTATTCTCTCACTCTAGAGAGATTTCATGAAGGTGAATGCAAGAAGAAATCCTGCAGTAGCAATGAAAGCATAAAGGAAACTGGTACAATGATCAGTGACCCTAGCTTATCGGGTCTACTACCTATTATTTTATAAGTATTCATTTGCTATTGTCCATGTTTCATTGACCTGATGTCAGCTGAAAACACCAACTAGCACTTTTGGTTATTTCAGTGGAGAAGAGAATGCTCCCAAGATATGGATAAAAACATGACAAGCTCTACAGATAACATGAATAAAAGATGTACTGGTTCCTGATCTGGGGTAAAAGAATCTTTAAAGAAATATTTTTTCTTTTGAGAAAAACAGCTTTTCCTGAGCAATAAAATGTTCAAAAGAATCCCGTCTTTTTGATTACTTACAGCATTTTGAAGGCAGTGTTCCTACCCTTGTTAATCTATGTGACTGACAAGGTCTACATTTGACTGCATTTTTACTTCATTAGACAGCTCTACTTTTTGTTTTAAATAGTGAAACAAATCCACTGCTGCGTGTTTCAATGTTGTCACTAAACCTGTGCTGCAGCAATTTAAAACTTCAGAAAAACATGTGGGATTGAATCCCATTCTTCTGCTTAAAAAGGCCAGAGATTTAAAAAGTCTCA
The DNA here is from genome assembly GCA_013390005.1 of Calyptomena viridis. NCBI lineage: Eukaryota > Metazoa > Chordata > Aves > Passeriformes > Eurylaimidae > Calyptomena > Calyptomena viridis. The sequence continues at coordinate 115,146 of WEIV01030216.1, forward strand.
TAAAATTTAACTCTAAAAGGACACTGTTGTATGCATAAATTACTGTGGCAAAGACAGCAGAACAGTGAATCAGTAAGTACTTGGTTTGGTATAATTTATTTTTTAAAAGTAGTCTGGAGAATTAATAAAATAGTAATCATGGAATCATAGAATGGTTTGAGTTGGAAGGGACCTTAAAGGTCATCTAATTCCATGGACAGAGATACCTTTCACTGGATCAGGTTGCTCAGAGCCCCATCCAACCTGGCCTTGATCACATCCAGGGATGGGGAATCCACAACTCCTCTGAGCAGCCTGTCCCACTGCCTCACCACCCTCACAGTAAAGAATTTCTTCTTAATATCTAATCTAAACCTATGCTCAGTTTGAAGCCATTCCTCCTAGTCCTATCACTACATGCCCTTTTAAATGGTCCTTCTCCCTCTTTCTTGTAGGCTCCCTTCAGGTCCTGGAAAGCAGCAACGAGGTCACCCCAAAGACTTTTCTGGAGAGGGCTGAACAATCCAAATTTTCTTCCTCTTTTGTATTTCTTTCCTTAATCAGTTTTATTCCTTCCTTTTATTTCTGAGATATCCTTTAGAAGCTTGGAGCCTGGCAAAGGTGTAGTCCACCAGCGACTGGACCTGTGTACTGCTGAGAAGCTCCAAGACACCTTCTCTGATGTGCCAGGTACTGCTCAAAGGGTGTCCTCACCCAAGCTAAGGTTACAGCCACGTGTGTGTAGTTTCTCAGCAGACACAGGCAATCTCCACATATACAGAGCGGGTGCAATCTCATCCTGCTCAAACTGCTGGCTGGCTGGAGTGGCTAGCAGGGCACTGAGCCTGCCTTATGAAGCTCAGCAGTAAGGTAACATAAGTACATAGATTTCTGCTGTCCCAAAGCACCAGCAGAGCAAGCTCTGCCCAGAGCAAAAAGCAGTGTAGACATAACCCTGAGCCTGGAGTAAATTCTGAAGCAGAATAATGCTTAAAACTGCCCTTGCAGTACGTGGGCTGGTCATGTTGAACCCCCTCTCTTACCCCTTCCAAATTCTTCCAATGTCTCCAAGCAGCAGCTTCTCTCACTAGTTTTTCAGTCTGTGCAGGGCAGATCGCTTTCATGACAGCACTTGCTCACCCTTTATTCAACATGCTCTATTTATTTTTTGGACAACAAGCTCCTGTGGCAAGACTATACTTCCTAATTCTGTACAAAATGGGGATTTTAATGACGGGGAACAAAATCGACCCCTAAAGAGCTGTTAGCCATAATGTCCTTTTGGATGTGGCTATTTGTCATTCACAGTAACAGGTCTACACAATTAGCATGTGATCATAATGCATTTAAAAATAAAGAAGAGGGACCGGACCCTCTTGCTCTAATGGAAATAGCTCCCACTTTGTAGAGTTTATTGTTTTCTTGATTGCAGAGAGGTTACAGGCTGCAGCAAAGCTCCAAATGTATAACCCTTATTATGTATTACATGCTGCATGATTTATGCTGAACATGGCACCTTATGATCTGTATTTCCACCACCCTTTCATAATGCTTTTGTGACTTAGCTCAGCTTGTCCTCTCTTTAACCTTTGTATTCAAAACATATTTACAAATATGCATATTTTACACATTCATATGACATTCTGCCCTGTTGCCTCCTGACTCCACCTTCAAACACTGCTGGAAGCCCCACAGGTTTTGATGCATTCCTGCTCTTAGTTTTACTTTCAGTGTGGACCAAGGATTAAGTCGAAAAAAATTCTCAGAAACTATCATAGCATTGTTCTTCAAGAATTGCATTCATACAAAAGCTGAGGAAAAAAGAAAAAAGAAAAATGGAGCAAACCCATTGTCCTTACAGTTTAAAGCAAAATAATCTCTAATAGTCCTCCTCATACAGTATGAGGAAAGGCTAATGTATATTAAAACAGAATGCTTCTTGTAGACAAGTTCATTTAGCAGTACTCGTGAGCAAAAGGAGACATAGTAAAGTGGGAGCAATTCCTTCAGCCATAGTTGTTTACATATGTTGTTCGATAGAAATGCACTTTGGTGAATGCCAACAAAACCAGAATATGACTTTTACATTAAAGACTGTGTATTTGCTTGAAGAAGATTTTTTTACAAGTTAAGTTTAAATGTTTCTTAGCTTTCTAAATCATCTGACTGCTTTAGATCTTTCTAAATTCTTTTGTAAGACACTTGGAACTAGATTGATGGAAAGTGCTACAGACAAGCCAGGTATTGTTAATAGAAGTAGTAGTTTTGTAAGATCCAGCTGACAATTTTTTTGTTTAACCTAAATGTCTCCCAAAGAACACAGTACTACTATCATCTTGATACATTTGCAGGGTTGTGCCCAGAATTGCCTTGGGTAAGATAACCAAGTACAGTAAATATATATGTAAGTCTCTCTGCAAAGCCAACTTGCTTTTAAGCCTGTTTCTGCCTTAATGGGATTCATTGCTTCCCTAAGCAGCCCTTGTAATTTTCAGCAAGGTCCTTTAACTCATTTAATGTGCAACATTTGTTCATGCCTAATTTGTCTGAGCCAGGCCATGTTTGTGTTTTCCTTGAGTTGCAGAAAGGTTGATTGTGAGGGTGGAACTGCCTGCCTCCAGTGAATATATTTCTTTCTGAATTACAGTAATTACTGCAGGTTTCATTTGGTTGGTGCTTCCCTTTCTGCCCCTCCTTGACAAGGTTAACAAGCATAAGGTAACTGAACATCAAAAGATAAGTGCCGGATCACACGGGCAATTGTTGACACTACCATTTCTCTGGTGATGGTGATAACATTCTCTACTGGATTCTTCTGCAAAGGCATGTAGGAATTAAGTTTGCAACCCTAAGGATAACTGTAGATGTCAATACAATCACTAAGAATATGCTGCCTCTGCTGAATGAAGACAACAGAGAAAGAGGTTCAGGGGTTTTTTCGTTTAATTCTGACCCCCATCACCCTGACTTTTTAAAAAAAAATCGTTTATTATAGACAACCCTTAATAAAAGGTAATACATTCCATTAAAATCTTTGTTTTGACTTAGAACAGCAGAATAGAATCTTTCTTACCTCCCTTTTTGCCTCTCTGAATGTGTATCTGTGTACAATATATATATTGTATACATTTTTGCAAATATATGTATCCGGAAAAGGGAAAGATAAGACTTTGATTTGCCTTAATAATTACAGAACTGCATTAGAAATCTGATTTGTCCTGAAATATTCTAAAATTAGTTCACTCATGAATACTTACAGCCATCACTGGCCATCTCAAGCTGCAGTTAGTGACCTCAAAGTCTTAAACGTAAAATTATGAAGGAAAATCTACCTTTCAGTTATTTTCTCCTGGTGACGATTGCATAAGGGAAAAGATATTTTAGCTTTAGCATAATTGTCTTTGAAGTACTTCTCTCCTAAAATTTCTCTTACAATACCTTATATCACCAGGCCATTCAGTCAATGAACTGGAAGACTTATTGTCAAAAACATGTTTTCTAAGGAGAAAGGATTAGGTGTCTCAGAATTCTTTATTAATTACCTCAAGGATTCAAACTAACTAGTTCTGTGAAATTCCCATCATCCAAGACATTTATAATGGCTGAATTTACTCCATTTTTTCCAAGCATTAGGTCATCTCTTAGTCATAACTATAATAAGTTGTCAGACTTTTAGAATTATTCATATTCAGACATGTGAATCATTTTTGCAACTGTGTGACTGAATGTTTCTCATACATGAGTTGTATGATGCAAGTTCTCAGACATCTAAACGGCATATTTGTAATTCTCCTATTATGAAACGAAAACTCACGGAAGTTTATCAATTACTTAGAAACTTGTTTCTAATCTGATCTACTTTGCTCATGTTTTACAGAAAGTTAACTTCAGTGACTTCCAGAAAGTGACATTTGACTTACCTTAGTGTGAGAGGCATAGGAGATTCCTCCTCAGATACTGAACTTCAGAGAATTTTAAAAGCCTGTAATTGGACGTGCAATATGCTATCAGCTATTCTAAGAAATAATTATTATCTTCGATTTTTTATTAGAGGTCATAAAAAAAGAAATCTCACACAAAAGAGAATTGCATTTTTCACATCTTAGGATATGTAAGAGAATGGACCTCCTTTTCTGTAAGAAAAGATTAGAAGAATTTGGTTTCTTTCAGTGTAGTTCAATGTCTATATAAATACAGATGCTTCTCCTTGAGCTGGCCCAATGTAGGCCCTATTAAGGGGAAAAAAAGTAGGCTCAGTGGTTCTCATAGAATTAGATTAAATAAGAACAAGTGTTGTTTTGTGCACAAGCCTAAACAGTAGACCACAATTTCAAAAGGAAGTAATGCTTTTGTGCCTATCCAAAACACTATGACTTCAGAGTGATCACTTACCAAACAATTTTTTACCCATTTAAGAATATAGGCAGACTCAAACAAAGATTTTCCTGCCTCAAGAAATAAGAAGAAAAAAAGGAAAAAAAAAAACCTCAGACTTTTAAAATATTTGCATAAGCAAAGATTAATTTGTTTATGAAAGGATTCTAGGTCTAGGTAGCACCCTTGACTATTCTTCATATGATAGGTGAGAGGTGGAATTTGATATGACAGGCTTATGCACATGATGCACATCTCTGTACCACAAATCCCTCTCCTGTTCTGTTCTGTCCTGTCACGCATGGAGTCCAAACTCAGCAAAGGGAAAATCTGATGCTCTTAAAACTCAGAAAGAAATGTCTGTGATGTGCGGTGTAATGATAGTATGAATTGAATGGTAACAGATTGCTGTTTGAACAGTGTGTAGCTTCACTAAGGCTGAACACTATTCTGCAGTAAGCATGTTAATTAACTAACTTGGAAGGAATGGACATTCAAACCATTTGCCTGGGACAATTAATGTAGCCTCCAGTCAAAGCACCAAAGGTAAAAGCCAAAGCTCCTTTTCACAGTGTGTGAAATGAGGTCAACACAACCAGGAAGGTGATTCAGAGAAACTAAAGATGCCTAATTTATATGCCTGAAGCAGACAATTGTGGACATCCCCTGTGGTGAGTAACAAGAATGTGTCAATGCTATTTCACAGTAAAAGGATTGTCAACTGCAGAGCTGCAATGTGAAGAAAAAAACGTCATAAAAAACTCTATACTGAAAAACGGAAAATTGCTTTTTTTCTATCAACAATTGTACTTTTTTGACAACGTAGTACATATACTGGAAGAAACTAACATAGTGTACTATTCAGCCAAACTCACAAACTTAAAGAGCAAATCGTGTCCTCTGTCTTTTAAAATTTAAAAGAAACCCACACAAATTCCATGCAAAAAGCCCAAACCTGGTTGTGTTTTGATAAAGAGACAAAATTAGAGTAAAGCAACAAATTGTGGAGCATGTGCTGCAAAAAGAACAAGTTTTTCAATAGCAACAACCTTTACACAGGGAAACAGAAGAGTATATTCTTGTGGGAGGTGAGAATATTTATTTTAAATCACAATATTCTGTTTAAAATCATTACTTGGGAAGACAGAGGGCAGGGGAGAGCAACTCTAGTGAGATGTGTTGGTTGTAGATCTCTGAGCCACATTCTCCTGAAGTCAGACTCCCATTTTCCAGTGAGCACTTGTACTGCCAAAAAATGTATATACAATTTTATTGATATGTATTTTCTACCACATCTTTTAGTTTAAGAAAGTCCTCTTCATATAATACAGTGTTATTGACTCACAGAAGGCTTTTCAGGTCATGGGTCTGCCAATGATTTACTTGTAGATAACTAGTCAGAGCTACACATGGTGCCAAGCTCATTTTTCTCCAGATGAAGAAAAATATTTATCAGACTTTATAGCAAACTTCAATGTGTTTTCATTTTTGTAAAAGGTCGGGTTTGACATTACCTTTTACTTATAAATATATTTAAGCCTCAGCTAGAGCCTTACACAGGGTCCCCTAACATCCCAAAGAAAGATTCCTGAATGTATGGACTACAAAATCTGAGAACAACTGATGATTTTTACCTTTGCTTCAAGGCAAATTGAATTGGGTTCCAGAGATGATTCAGCTGTTTGAAATAAACAGAAAACTAGAGTGTTTCCTGGAAATGCTAAATAATGTATTACTTCTTTCTGTGCTACTGTGTGATTCCCTTTAATGAGTATTTTACTGACAGTGTTAGGGAAGCCTTGATGGTATTCTCACTTCATTTCAGACTATACTCCAGTTGAGTTTCATTTTATCTGAAACTTTCTGCATACAGTGACCTACTTTTCCACATGTCACAAAATCTTTGAGTTTTTATGGATTATGTGCCCTGCACCTTGCAAAATACTCAGCTGTTTCATTCACAGTAGTTCCTTTTGGTTTTATCTCTACTTTTACAAGTGTATCCCTGTAGAAGAGGAGCATTAAGTAAAGCATTCCTATGAAAAAGACTCTACCCACATGTTGTTTACCTTGTAACTGAATACTCAAATCCATAAACCTACCCATTCTTCTTTACTTTTCCCCTTCCCCAATTCTGCCTTGCCTACCATCTGCACCAAATTAAAAGTCTAGTTAATTTTATTTCAAGTCTCTCTGTGTTTCTGCCTAAGAAAATTCAGATGTGTAATACTACTTAATGGCCCCTCAAAACACGACATGGGGCTTGACCTTTGCAACCTACCTGTCTCCCAACACAGCACTGCATACCGTCAAGTGTTTATTCTGTGAGATGACATCTGTGAGTGCAGCACATTACCCATCCTCTACATCTGGAGTGATTTCATCACCCAGAGTGAAAAGACATGATCTGTTGATTGGGTCTGAAGTCAAGGATTTTTATGTACTCAAACACATTTAGAGAGAGATGCAAAGGCATTGCAGCAACAGACTCAGCAGCCAAGCCCAAGTGACCCATTAAGTGTGAAAGGGTTTTTGTCTGAAGAATTCAGGGGTCTCAGTGGGTGAACTGTTGAGCAGTTGCATGCAGCAGGTGGCCTCTCTTGTCTTTAGTGAGCATCCAAAACATGCTAGGGGGAGAAAAGCCCATTTAAACACCTGAAATACGATAATGGTTGTGTGTGTGGAGAAAATCTGTGTGCATATATTACTGCCTGGTTTTATTACCTGCAGAAGTAGGCTCCACTAAAGACAACATATAGAAAAGAACACAGTTATCTTTCCTATAAATTATCCCTTCTTTTCTAAGTCTGAACATTTGATCTGATGTATTAGATAGCCAGAAGATAAAGCAGAGCTCTATAAAGAGTAGAAGTTGCTGTCTCTCTGTTTCTGGCTATGCCTGTGTTCTGGAACTGCAGAACTAGCTCTGTTGAATAACTTTCTGTCTATTGACTATGAACAGTCCTTAAAAAAATGGGGAAGAATCCACTTAAAAATGAATCTGTTAAAAACTGCAAACGGTAAGCTTTAAGAATGCAGACTCGCTTCTGGTATTAACACAAGTACCATCTGAATTTTCAAGAACCTGATCCACTTATATAAGCATATATCTATATCTGTCACAAAATTAAATTTATTTCAGTACATATGCATGCAATATGCTGGTGGAATCAAAATGATATGTGTAGGGAAATGCAAAAACCCACAAATATGTGTACAAGCACATAAAATAGGCAGGATAAAAAAGGATCCAGATAAACTCATTGCATCTTCACTGTGCAATTTTGCTGTCCTAAAGAAAATTCAAGGGTAAGTGACAGTCAGAAAACATTGAATTGATTAGCTGCAAACCTGGTCCCAGCAGCTCTAGCAGCATGGGATGACAGATCAGACAGGGAGAGCAGAGGATCTCAGCAGTGCCTGTATTCTCAGAGCCACCTTCCTCTGTGTTAGTAACATTGCTCTCCCTGATCTCAGGACAGTACAGACAGACTTCATAGTATGCCTGCTGCTTTCTGCTTAATAAAATCATAGACTAAAAAGACCTTATCTTAACTGAAGCAAAAGTGATATGTTATTATCGTCTTTGTTTTAACAAAGCATTACAAATCTGAGAAATAATTGTAACTCGCTTTTCCATTAAACAACCAAGTAATCTTAGAACTGTAGTTGCCTGTGATGAAGCTGTAAGAATTTTTACAATATTTTTACAAAAGAACTTAGTGTGAGAGTCTTATCTCATTATAAAATTCCACCTCTTTTGCTGGTGAAGAGGCAGCCAAAGTTTTAGTTAGTGGTTGACAGTTCAGAAGGCACAGAAACTATTTGGTATTATTCATGACTTTGAGGGTACTGCCTCCCTAAGATTTGTGCATTACTCACCATCGGCTGCCACAATAGAGGAGCCCCAAAGAGAAGATATAGGGACTCCCTGAAACGATACCTCAGGTTTGGCCATATTGACTACCATCACTGGTCCACTCTGGCCTCAAATCAAGAGACATGCAGACACGCCATCTATAACGCTGCTGCCTCCTTTAAAAACTCATGTAGAAATAGTCTTGAGGAGAAAAGACAATGCAGAAAGAACCGCACCTTGTCAATACCACCTAAGGAGACTTTTAGCTGTGCCTTTTGTTCCCGGACTTGTCTATCCCACATTGGCCTTTTTCGCCGTCAGCGCATTTGTAGTGAGTGTGGGTAGAGCCCTTCCCATATCTTTGTTCACGAAGCTTAGGCATGATGATGATGATGATGAGGGTAATAAGGAAGAGATGATGTGGCAATGGAGCTTCACTTTATTTAAGTACTTGCACTATTGGCATAACCTAACTAATCTAAAAGTCTCAAGACAAGCTTTATTCAGTGTATTCAGTGTTAACTCTCTTTCCATACTGGGAAAAAATGTGTTAATGTCAGCATGAGTAGTCTCCCCAAAAAGCTATAAAAAAATGTGCTGATGTTACTATGGACCATCTCTCTGAGCACAATAGGTTTTTAATGAGGAATACATGATTCTAGCTCAGAGCCTCTGAGATCCCACTTGCCTGCCTTCCCCTCCCTCAATTACACAAGAAGGTTTGAAGGATGCAAAATAAGTTGCAGTCATGTTCTGCCTGACTCTGACATGTCCCCAATGTAAATCTGCAAAGTTTGGATTGTTTTGGGAAACAAGCCAATACTACTTTCAATTTTGTGAAATACTATGCAAATAGCTCCTTCTGATCTTGGAGTGGCAGGCCAATGTGTATTTGTTTATCTTCAGGGGTCTGTACTAAGTAAATCTGTCTTATACTTCATTAGTGTTTGCTGTCCTTTCTGTTGCTGTTTACCCTCACATTTGAAAGGAACCTGACAACTGAAAGTTGAATTTGCAAATGGATTAATGCTGTGTCCCACAAAGATAACTGAAGAAATCAATGACAGTTGGACCTCCCCCTGAGAGCTACATTGTCTCCGTTTGAGGGGGAGAGACAGTTGAAACAAATTAAAAGTGAATCCAATATCAAATTGTTCAAGACTTTGAGTATAAGGATAGAAAGGATTTTATTAACAACAAACAAACAAACTATATATATGTATATATATTATGTATCGAAAACCAAAACACCCTTATCCAAACAATGTAAGCACCCAAAGTCTAAATTATGTATCCTCTGCTTAGGTGAAGACTGGGGCTCCCCCAGGGACTTCCCGAGGCAGAAAAAAAGGGAAGGAGTGGATTTGGGAACCCATGGGGGATGGGGCTAGGCTTTGGGGGACCCCAAGACAACCCGGTGGAGATGGGAAGAGGGTCCCACTCCCACCCCTGGGATTCCTGGGGGCTCGCGGGGAGTAGGACTGGGTTTTGGAGCTCCCATGGCTCAGATAGGAATGGGAGAGGAGGGCTCAAACCTGGAATGTTGCAATGAGAGAGAGGGAGAGATCCAAGTTGGCGCTGAGGCTGCAGTGTTAGAGAAAACAGGTCCCGGTCTCCCTGGCACGTGTTCGAAGATGGCGTCATCAGGATATGAAGGGCAGCCGCTCCTCTTCGCACCGCCACGCGTCCCAAAAAAGCCANCATCATATGCTACATAAGGGCTGCTTTACAAGATTTATTTGTGCATCACCTATAATAACTGTGCTCTGAGGGTTATTACTTCATGCACTGACTTGAGGTGTAGCATCTCACAGATATAGAAGTTTTGATTTTTAAATTAAACAAAAAAATGAGGCACTGAAATATCTTTCATTTAGAGATTAAGCAAACTTCTGCACATTATAAGCAGTGTACATAATGTGTCCTTGGTTTTTGGAGTCAGTACCAAATGACAGACTAAAAGTGTCATTATAACTTTGAGGAAAAATCATAATTTTATTGCTTACTCATCGTGCATGACAATGGGAAATAAAATATGATAGGAAGACTATTTCAGGACTCTTACAAATCCAGCAAGGATTGTTTGAAATCAGTTTTGATGTGTTCAGATGTGTTATATTTCATCAAACATTTTTCCTTATTTTGTAGCATTTCACCTGACAGTCTGTGTTCTGTGAAATAATTAAAATACACCCACATCAGTTGTGAAAACAAGCGTGTAGAAATGTAAGGATCTTCAAATATGCTTTGTGATAATTCACTACCTATTCAAAAGGACAATATCTAAGGTCTTCTTCAGACATTTACAAAAAACACCCCTGTAACCCTTCCTGCCTTCTTCTCAGAAGCAGAAGTAGAGAGATCAGGTGAACACCAGCACTAATGGAGAATTTCTAGCTCAAACTGTCTAGTTAATAACAAGTATTATGTGTCTAGGCAGATGCAATCACTGGTATTGCATGCCCTGGAGTACTTACCATAAAACGCAGAGCAAGAATGAGTTAAATCTTGGTCATCAAGCCAATTCTTCCCTGTTTCATTGTTCCTTGTAATTTTGCACTGTGTTCAGCATAAGCACATGCACAGATCCTGCATATATGTTTCTCTGTGGATGTTTCAAAATAAAAAATTCTGATTTAGTGGTGTTTGAAGAGGCAGGTTTACATACAGATCCGGTCGTGCATGCAAAAAAACAAAAAGGAAGTGATGGTGGGCAGATGCAACTGCTGCAGGCAATCATGAAAGCTTAAAAAATTTCCTCCAAAGCTTAAAATGATTGTTCTGACCTTATTTACTCTAATACAAAAGAGAGTAGCATATAAATACTGTAATGATTGGGCTTTTAGGAAGAAAATTAATTCAAAATACTGTTCAACAGCTATTGTTTGCCCTTAGAGGAGGGAGATGGCAGGGAACTAACCAAATTCAACACCTGGATAGAGAACTTCTTATTCAGACTTTGTTCTTTATTTGATTATTGGTGATATTACTTTGAAATGTCATCTAATGTTTGGCCTATGTTAGTGTCTGTAGTCAGTCCCAGTAGTCTGACTAATGGTCAGAATCCAAAGACTGATACACATAATCAAAAATTAGGCTGTACCCAAAGAATATAGAACAGTGCCATTTCAGTAAGAAAAAAAATAAAATTATTTATTTCAAAATTCTCCTCCTTTTCTGAAACTCCTGCTCATACAGAAAATAAAGGGAAAATCACATATGAATATGATAACTTTTTATAAATTGGTTTGGCTTCATGCTCGTGAAATGTTTTTCAGAATCTAACTGTAGTGGTCAGAAGCTGTTGCTTCTTTTACAACCTCAGCTATGCAGTTGTGAGATGAGGCCAGAAAGGAAAATAACTAAATCCTTTTGGAGATAATTCCCCTCTACATGGGATTTTTTGACGGTGATGAATGCCTGATGGATTTAGCAATGGCTTTTTCTTTTCTGCATTCTCTATTAACAGCTTTCAGTGCATTGATGCATACATCATCATTTGGCAATGGTCTTTCTCAAGGAGGAAAAAAATCTCATTTATGCTCTTTTATACTCCCTTACAATATGGACTTAATTTTAACCATTTAACTTAAGGGTTTTATCAATTTCCTTTTCTGTATAATTGAAGTAATATGTGTTTTTCAAGCACAAAATCATCTTAAGGGTTACGTGCAGATATATTTCTATTTATACAAATCCGAACTATAATACTAATTATAATACTAATTATAATTCTAATACTCTCTCTCTCCTCCTCCACCCCACCCTGCAGTAGATGCGTATGTGTATGATAGGTGTACTAATAATATACAAAACCTGAAGGAACAGAGATTCTCATCTTGATCCAATGGATTTCCTTGCCAGTCATTAATAAACAGGATATTACAGTAATTTTCACTAATTTGTATTCAGGATGGTAGTTTAGAGAATAAAAAATTGTATTTGTTATCTCGTTTTTGTGAATAGTCTGCCAGATGATCTAGTTTCAAATTTTCTAAACTTGTCAGCTCTCTATATCTATTTAACAAATTGCTAGTCCATGTCATTTTTCAGGACATCCATTGCATACCGTTTCTTAACCCCAAAATGCCAGAGATAGCACACTTTCTTTTCTTTTAATAATGCATAGAAAAATAAGTGTGCCTATGTCCAAGTCACAGCAGGATTGAGCAGACTGCTTTCAAAATCTTACTCAAGGCTTAGTTGTATGTCTACAAATTTGAATGATTCTTCCACACTGTAATGAATGATCACAAGAAAAGTAGTGTCACTTATAGCTGACTCATCTAAAAGAGTATTTATTGAAATTCCATTGAGAATTTACAACTATATCTTGGTTCTGATTGTATTGCTGAGAAATAACATTGCATTACACTAATTAAACAACCACCTAAATATAATATTGTATCATAGACTATTGTACTACTTCTCCCAATTGCTAGTATACCATTTAATATTACTGGCTAGGGATTAATCAACAAACTGCTAGTTTGAGAAAGTGTTTTAATATTCATGGTGATGAATTTCACTGTACTGAAACTTAATACCCCAGGTTCAATGCTGTATCTGCCACATTTTTTTACAAACACTGTACATAATCCTTGAACTAAATTATGCAAAGCTGTAAAGTCTGCTTGCCCTGCCCTGTTGTCTATATTGCAGTGATTACTTTGCCAACATACTAGCAGAGCATGACTAACCATATGCCCTTTCAAAAGTTTGCCAGCTGAGCTGGAGAACAGGTGAGGTTGTAGCCACTTGTCTCTCAAGGACAGTCTTCCATACAGCTGCTGCATTTAGAGCTTTGGTGTGTTGAAGAGAATGGTGCCATTTTGCACCTCATCCCTGATTCATAACCTTCTGTCCTCATCAACAGAAGGATTATCATAGAATTATAGAATATTCTGAGTTGGAAGGGGCCCACAAGAATCAACTCCTGGCCCTGCACAGGATCATCCCCAGAATCATAACATGTAGTAGTATACTGAGCTCTGCCACAAGTTTCTTCAGCACACAGAGTGCTTCCCAAACAAGATGAAAGAAGAAGGCTCTGGTATTGGCTAAAAAGGGGAGGTTATGTTTCTGTTTCTAGAACCTTTTACAGTCATGATATGTCACTGAGCCTTATTCCAACAGCTGGCCCTTCTGTCCTTTTGATGCTGTCCTTTAATTTTCTCTGTATGACTGTTTTCTCCCTTCTTCAGTGCCTAGTAAAGTTATGGGCAAAGATAATTCTGGGAGGTATTGAAAAAATCCTGAAAGACAACACAGTCATTGGTCACAGCCAGCACAGCTTCATGAAGGGAAAGTCCTGCTTGTCAAGCCTAATTGCTTTTTATCACAAGGTAACACAAAAAGTTGATCAGGGAAAGTCAGTAATCTTTTTAGATTTCAGAAAAGATTTCCATACTGTCTCTCATAGGATCCTTCTGGACAAAATGTCCAGCACACAGATGGATAAACACATCATGTGGTGGGTGATAATTGGCTCATGGTCAGGCACAAAGGGAAATAGTGAATGGGGTGACATCAGACTGGAGGCCTGTCACTAATGGGGTTTCACAGGGATCTATTTTAGGCCCTTTGCTATTCAACATCTTCATAAATGGAAGATGGATACTAAGGGATACTAAGGGGTAATAAGCAAGTTTGCAGACATTACTAAACTACGAGAAGCTGTTGACTCCCTCAAAGGCAGTGAGGCCCTGAAGAGAGACCCCAACAAATTAGGGGACTGGGCAATCACCAACTATATGAAGTTCAACACGAAAAAGTGCCGGATTCTGCACCTGGGATGGAGAAACTCTGGAAGTTTGTACAGACTGGAGAATAAGATGTTGGAAAGCAGTGCCATAGAAAGTGACTTGAGATTCCTGGTCAACAGGAAGTTGAATATGAGTCAGCAGTGCCCTGGCAGCCAGGGGGACCAACCGTCTCCTGGGAGGCATCAGGCAAAGCATCACCAGCCAGCAGAGGGAGGTGATTTTCCCGCTCTGCTCTGCGTTGGTGCGTCCTCATCTTGAATATTTTGTGCAGTTTGGGGCACTGCAATATGAGAAAGATATTAAACCATTAAAGGGCATCTAAAGGAGTGCAACAAAGATGGTGAATGGCCTTGAGGGGAAGCCATATGAGGAGAAGCTGAGGCCACTTATTCTGCTTAGTCTGGAGCAAAGAAAACTGAGGGGAAATCCCATTGCATTCTACAACTTCCTTGTGAGGGTAAGAAGCAGGGCAGACACTGATCTCGTCTCTGTGGTGACCAATGGCAGGACTCAAGGGAATGAACTGGAGTTATTTCAGGGGAGGTTTAGGTTGGATATTAGAAAAATGTTCTTCATCCAAAGGGTGGTGGGCACTGGAACAGGCTCTTCGGGGAAGTGGTCATAGCACCAAGCCTGAGAGAGTTCAAGAAGCATTTGGAAAATATTGTTGGGCAAACGGTGTAACTCTTGAGGATGGTCTTCTGCAGGGCCAGGAGTTGGACTCGATCCTTGTGGATCACTTCCAACTCAGCATGTTCTACGATTCTGTGATTTTCTGCAAAAACAATATTTCCAAGTTGTGACCATTACACATATCTAGGAATCTGACCATTCAGTTCATGTCATAGAAAAGTGCCACTATGCTGAATTGAGTGACAGAACCAGCCTGATTTATTTTTCATCTCAAATACAACATATTCTGCCTGTCTTGGCTTCTTTCTTTGTCTTTCTTTGTCACTTGCTTCTGAGCAAGCATGGAATTGGATTTTTTTCAGATCTTACTTCTTGCATATAAAGCTGTATCTGACCAATTCCATGAATATGTTGTATCTCCATATAAAGCTCTGCATGTCAGCGTGAGATTGAATTGTATTGATTTGGTAAGTATTGCTATACATATCATCTGATTTCAAAGTGACATACCACTGTGCTTCAGAATATTCTGCAAGGAAATATGCCTGATGTTTGGATGTTTTGATCCTTCTCTGAAAAAAAAAAAAGGGAAGCAGTAACACATATTTAACTGAATATTCTTCTGTTTGCTTGATAACATCCAATTTAATTTGCTTTTAAAACAGCATCCAGCATTTTGCATATCTGGTATGAAAATATAACATCAAATCAAACAGCAATGATATTTCAAAAACTGCTTAGAAGTTCACCAAGAATTAGATTCCTCAGCTGTATAACAAGCAAGATTCAGCCTGTGTATCGACAAAGAGGAAAAGCAAACAATGTTTACCCAGTTCTTACAGATTAAGTAAATGGGAGGTAGAAAATGGACAAAGATCGTAAGACATTACAGCCCTGTTGTTTTTTCTGCTTTTTCTGTTCAAGGAGACTGAAGCAAAGTTAGGTGCCTCACAAAAAGGGAGAGCAGTGAATAAAAAGACAGCGTGAGGTACATTCTGATTTTTTTTGGTCCACCTCCTAGGGTACAGGAACTGGGCTTCAACCTTTTTATCATTTTATAGAAGAAAAAGAATCCAGAAAAGATTTTTTAAGGATTCCAATTAGTGCCAGTTAGAGAGATATGATGTTCTAAATCAGGCCTAAATGTGCAAATTGTGCTATGAAAATTGAAGTGGCCTCAGAGCACAGAGACCATAAGTACATAAAGAAGCTGTGGGGATGGCTGTGATGTAGGAAAATATAATTCAAAACTTTTTGTTATTCAAGTAGTGACTCTTTCAAATGGTTATGTATATAGACTCTGAGTAAGACTTATAATTTCAATAAGACCTCTGTAATGTAACTTATCAACAAACACTTTTATGAAATAACTTCATATATGTATAGTTAAACCAAACCAGTATTTACATTGCCACCTTACCTTGCCTCAAACTAAATAAATTATTTTTAAAGAGGACAAGTCTTTCCCAAGTAGGAAAATAAAAGGAAGAAAAGCACCCTTTTTCCACTCAATAACAATTAAAAGAACAAACTTATGAATTTCAGAGGACTGTGAGGATTCGGTGGAAAAGGCAACTAATCAGATAAAAGGACTCTAAGTAAAGATGAATTGCCAGGATGACCTCTATGCACTACCCAGGCATAATCACAGTATGGTGTCATATCTGCCATCCTCATTATCATTGTTTTTTGTGACGCTTCAGATATATTTCAGGATTTAAATGAAGTTTGAGCTGCCAATCAAGAGACAGAGGTTAATAGATACTGAAATTTTAGAAAATATGTGAATTGTATGCTTAAAAGTTAACTAGTCTTCAGAAAGGGAACAGAGCTGAAGTCAGGAAAATGGAATTTGGTTTAATCAGCAAAATAACAACTAAATTGACATTACTTAGAAAAAAATTTCTAATTATTACATTCAGAGATGAAAAGAGGAATTAAATATAAAATGTTCTATACCTATCTCTTACAAGTCAGTGTTAAAATCAAAATGGGATTATGCAATACAAAAGAAAAAGCTAGGCAGATTGTGTTTGTCCAGTCAAGGGAAAAATGGAACAGAGGAAGCAATACAAGTGGAGAAACTATTGCCGAATTATAGATCTATCACTTTATGAAGGAAAGACTCGGGGGGCTAAAGTAAGCATAATGTAGAGTAAGAATGATGGAAACCACTGCACATGAAGAGACTTTTTTTAGATGGTTTAACTTGTCAAAGAGTATGTGAATTAACTCAAAAACTAAGAAGAAGAAAAAAAAATCTTTCTGTTGCACAGAACAAGAAATCATGTTCATGAAAAATATTTGTAAAGATAAGAAATTCCAATAACTATAAAAAACAACTGATCGAGGGAAAATTTAATTAATATCCAATTGATGTTGATTTAAATTAAAGAAGAGCAAAATAAAACCTATGTTCTTATATGTAATTGATAGAAAATATGTGATAAAATGTATTTTATCCCTCTATGGAACTGTTGAAGGCAGCTGAGGTTCTCTATAAAATGTGGAATGTATCATATTTAAGCATGAAAAGTGGTTGAGCTGAGACTAAATACTAAAACTGTCATTTTTTATTACAAGCTATAATTGCTTGAATTCAGCTAGAAGTAGTTGACAGTATTTTTTTAAATATCACAATGTATTTGTTTTGCTATTATTTCTCCAGTAAATTTTTCTCCTTTTTTACACTTGGGCAGACTAGTTTCTTCCTGGAAGAGGTATTTTTAAAAAGCAATAACAGAAGGAGTACTTCTCCACTGGAAACATTCAGTGCTCAACTGTGACATCATGAAATGAAAGAGTGATTTTTGACAGGAGAACCAGAAGATTATCTGTGGCCTTGACAAGCAAAGAGGAAGGAAGAGGAAGAGAGGATGAAGAATCAGGAAAGGAGTGACAAGAAAATCTGATTACCCTCACTTTCCAAAAACCATGCTGCCTTGACAGCAAGGCAGCCTGTTGCTGCAACAATGAAGAAGACCTGAGGTAATCTCTTAGTTATACACTCAGAGCACCTTCCTTTCCTACCCTACTTCAAGTCCAGTGCTATTTTCCCATTCTGATCAAATGCTCTGTCTTCCACTAGTGAGAAGACTTAATTTTACACATTTTATTCTCTGCACATTGCCCAAGAGATGTATAGAGTATCCATCCTCTTTTTCACACCAAGTCCCAGAAAAGTAGTGCACGGGAACAGCAGCTCTCCTTCCTCAAGAAGAAGGATTATAAAAATCAGAGGGTTTAACATACAGAAACGGGTCAGGGATCTCCTCAGACTTTTCACCTAGAAGGCTGAGGATATGTGAGCCTCTTGGGACATGAGTTATCTCCTGATCTTGCAGAAATTTAAAATAACCTAGTTGTGGTTTGACTCTGGCTAAATGCCGAGAGCACACACACACATCCAAAATTTCTCAGAGAAGGAAAAAAACACTCGACTTTTGTGATAAGGATTACAAGCAACTGTTTATTAACTATTTCACAAGCAAAACAGGCTCTAACTTCGAATATTAAGTATTCACTACTGCTACTACTCTNATGAATCTTCACTCCCTATAGGTCCCCCACAGGTTGCTGGGGCCCTATTTCAGTGTTTAAGGCATCTTCTCTTTCTCCTCTCTCCGACCTTGGTGTTAATCAGACTTCTCACTCTCCTCTCTCTCTTAAGTGGCCATGATGTTCTGCCTAGCTTTTTTTTCTCCTCTCCTTCTTAAATACATTATCACAGAGGCATTGTCGACTGACCTTGGCTAGCCTGAAGCCAAGAAACCTCCATCAGCTTCTTAAAGAAGCCTCTCTCATAGCCCCCCAGCTAATAAAAAACTCTGGCTGCTTAAAACCACAACACCTAAGTGCAGCAAACATGTTCTGTGGTACAAAAGATGTGGGTTATCCAAACTTTTTCAGCATTGCACAACTTTGTACATTGATATTGGAAGGTCAGGGGACTGCTACAGCAGTAAATAGTAAATAGTTCATTCAAAAGAGTAGAAGAAGACAAGAAGTTCTGTACCCATGCCTTTTCCTTATCCTGAAATAAAGCTTAGGTAGCCATGTTCTCAATGAAAATATGCACAGCTAAAATACACTTCATTTATGTTTTGGAGGTGAGAAAGGGAGAGAAAGCCATGAGATTGCTGAGATATGTATGCTTGCTTCTGGTAGATTTCTTCGCCAAAAGAGACTCAACATCTCTGTAGACGTAATTCCAGACTTGGAATTCTGCCTATATATACTCACACAAACCATTTTGTTTCCAGACTCATGGAAAACTGGAGATGAGGTAATTATAATATTTTGGATCAAATTTTTAAATGTTAACCTCCAAAAAAACAAGATCAAAATCTTTTTTTCTTAAACTCAGGTTTTTTGCTAATTCCTTAAAGAAGGTAATTTGCCATGCATGTGCATGGTAAAGCACAAGAGATTTGTTCTTGTTTGTGATTTTTGCATTATTTGGCATTTCCTACTGACATTTACAAAACACAATAGATCTGTATTTCACTTTTCTTTTAAAATGATTCTGCTTCTCCCTAACTTCATCCTGAATTATGAAGGTCAGCCTACTGGTCAGCCACTGACTAAAATTGCAAAAATTCCACAAGTACCAAATAAATGGGTTTGTCATAATGATTTTTTTCCCTGTTGAATTGAATAATTCATGAATAATTGAATTGAATAACATTGAATAATACAGATTTCCATTCACAATCTTAACATATTTAAAACTGATGAGTCTCTTCAGTGCTACTATGAAGAGTGTGTGTTCATGGCAAGGACCATTCTCATAACCTGATGAAAGTGTAATATTATATGAAATCAGATCTAGAAATATCTTAAATACTGAATAGCAATGACCTTGTTTACAAGCTGCTGGGATGGGTCAGAGTAACTTAGGTGACCTACTTTCTCTAGATAAGTATGCATGAGTTACAATGCATTAGTTTGAGAAGCAACTTGGTCTTTAATTTTTTTCTTCTACTATTTGCAGATAGAGAGGTGTTTAAACTAGAATCTGAAGACTGTAGTAGAAACTCTTGCCTGGGTTATAATCATAACACATGCCTCTAAAGTAAACCTACATTAGAACAATTCAATGTGGTAATTAAGATAGAAAAAGGCAGTACTAAGCTGCATGGCCTATCAGATTCCTTGGGGAGAAAAAAGGACTGACGTGACTTGAAATGTGTCCAAAGGGTTTAGTTAGCCTCCAATTAGCTGCAAACTTCCTCTATTAAAATGCATAACAAATACCAGCCTACATGTCTCCGAACCCTTCATTATTTAAGTCCTAATTTCAGATGGTTCTTTTATTATAGCACATATCCCAAAAGCTAGCATTGACTTTTAATTACACTATACAATCATTGCTGTCAGGTGATAAGTTGGAAGGACAGAAGTCTCCAGGGCACATCTCGGTGAAACACAAGAGCTCAGCTCTTAACCAAAAGCAAACAACAGTACAAAAGCAAACATTCTAGGAACAATCTACAATAAAATGAAGGCCAAATGGTCATTTCTCCCTAACCTTGCATTTTACATTTGCCATGAAATTGAGAGTTTATTCAGGCAGCCAGACAGAAGGACAGGGACTGGGAATGTGAAGTGGAACAGAATATGAATTGTACTCAACTTACACTCCCTCAAGTTCAAAAAGGACACATGCATCTCTTTTTAACTACATTATTGTTATTGATCTCTTATTAGAAAGGTCATGTTTGGGGTTGTTTGCTGAAGATTTCTATACTGTGCCAATATAATTAATATATTGGTTGGGGGTAGAGCATCAGGCGGATTTTAGCTTCTGTGTTTCTGTATATTTTAATGCAGTTTAGTGTCTCCTGACCATTGTCCATTGTAATTGTGTCTGAGACTTTGAAGGTGGGTGGAAACAGTTGATTAGATTTTTAAATTAAGAGGGGCTCATATGTCCTTGGGATTGCTGGATGGTGGTAACTGCTGATTCCAAATTAGGAGGACATAAAACAGCTGTCAGTGAAAAAGCCATGGTCAGATGAGCACAGAGCAAGCAGGAAGCTTGTTGTGTCACCCTGCTAAAAGCAAGAGGCCTACCATCAGGAAAACAGAGCTGGAAGCCTTACATGACTATTATAACTAAATCACCAGTATTACATTGAGTAATACTTTATTAGTCATATTTTATTTATTTATTTATGCATTTATTGTCTACATTTGTGGGGAAGAGCTTGTTTAGCTTATTTTGAGCTTCTTTTCTTGTATAGGGAACACATGATGTACACTCACAGAATCATAGAATGATGGAATCATGGAATTTTATATTTATAGAATGGCTTGGGCTGAAAGGGACTTTAAAGATCATATAATTCCAAACCCATCCTTCTATGGGTAGGGATTCCTTTCACTAGACCAGTCAGAGCCCCATCCAACCCAGCCTTGAAAACTTCCAGGGATGGGCATTCACAACTTCTCTCAGCAACATGTTCCAGTGCCTCACCACCCTCACAATAAAGATTTTCTTCCCAATATCTAATCTAAAACCATTCTCTTTCAGTTTGAAGCCATTCTCCTTGTTCTGTCACTACATGCTCTTGTAAAAAGTCTCTCCATCTTCCTTGTAGGCTCCCTTCAGGCACTGAAGGCCGCAAGAAACCTTCTGTCTTCCAGGCTGAACACTCCCAGTTCCCTCAGCTTTTCCTTGTAGAAGAGGTGCTTCATTCCTTTAATCATCTTGGTGGATCTCCTCTGAACTCTCTCCAACAGGACAATCCAACCAAGAGTATATTGCTTAGAAATGTATTCTTCTGTCTGCTGTGCACTCTTTCCCCCTTTCACAATGGGAATCTGGAGTGCTTAAATTCAGCAAAAGTGTATGATATGAAATAACCCTCTTTTTTCTTTCTTGTCTCTCAGTACAACTATGACATCTCCATTGCATGAGCAAGTCCCACATATAGGAATCGTACGGAGACAACTGAAAACAGAGACTTTTTATTTTATTACGATTACATGTATTTTGAGGATTTTTGCAGAATGATCTTGTTAATTGTACATAAATATCTTCTCAAAATCAGGTATTTATTGCTTAAAAAGGAAAAGCACGCAAACATGCAAACCCCCTCCCTTTCTTTCCTTAAATGTTTTCAAAATAAAATGCGTGTTTTCTAGCAAAAATTAATATTGCTAACTGCTATGACTTCTCATTCTTTACTTTAAGATTGCTAAGATTTATGAAGTTTGGAATCAAGATTGGTGCAGCCTTTAAAGAATTTTTTTCCTCACAGTTTGCTTAATAATTTCATGGGAAATTTAGTTGTGTTGGAATTCAATTATAAAGAACAGACATATTTTCAAAGGTTTCATAGCAAACACTAGCTTATCAAGGGTGAAAGAAGCCTGAAAATATAATAAGCAACAGTCAGTACAATGGCAGGTCAAAGGGTGCTGAAATCTCAATTCAGTACTTCTACAGCTAAGCACGGGCTTTATTCCTGTGCTGAATTTGGCCATGAAACATATAATGAAAATAGAAGAAGAGTCAGAGGAAGCTGTAAAGTAATGACATTAGATCATTCAAAGCTTATGCAGCCATTTGGAATTTTTAGTTTGGAATGTCTAACCGTCTGAAATAAGTACCATTGGGGCAGTTTTTGAATACTCAGAGGTAAAGAAATGTCAGATGTAAGCTTAAAAAAAAAGGTTCCAAGTTAAGGTGCAGGAAGTTACTAAAGGATTGAAGAGTTGAATAAATACCGCTTGTATTTTTTAAGGTTAATATTCTCCTTTCTAAATAAGCTGAACAGGAATTAGTTGAACTTAAGCCTAAGGTAAAAGTCAGTCACTGAATAATATTGCTTTCCTGATAGTGGAAATTCAGTGTGAAATGTTTATTAATCATGGCATTAACCCACAGCAGATAGGTACAAATCAACAAAATGTATACAACAGTGTCTTCTGTTTACTGACGAGGTACAATCCCAATTAACAAGTCCATTATGAGTGATATATTATCAGAGACAAGAGTATTTTTTTATAAAACTGCTTAAACCAACGTATTTAAGTCAAGCTTTGGGAGGCAGGCATTGATCATAAATATGAAGAGAGTGATCTGTTTAACTGCTTTCACACAAACAAATTGGCTATAACTACATAGCCAGGCACAGTAATTCTGGCTGCACTTGCCCCCAAAAACACATGGTCTTCTATTAATTGTGTTGGTGATTAAATTAATCTGGAACTCAAAGTAAGAATTTTTATGTCTTGAATAATTCTGAGCACAAAATACCAACAGAGAAGTTGGATGAGTTGCTAGCCTGCCTTGGCCACTCCTCATAAGACTCGTACTCCAAACACTTTACCAGCTTTACCGTCCTTCTCTGGAGATGCCCCAGCACCTCAATGACTTTCCTGTAGTGAAGAGCTCAAAACTAAACACAGAATTCCAGATACAGCCTCACCAGCGATGAGCACAATTACTGCCAGTCCTACTGACCACATGCCCTCATTTAAAACGGACAGCTGAAGTGAATTAAGATGAATTCAATATTAAATTTTTGAGGCTTGTCTAAGTATAGAGAAAATTTTTATTAAAGCAGAGAACAAAAAATATATGTTAAGAACACCCTTATATTAAAAGAAAACACCCTTATCAAACAATATAAAAAATCTGAAAATTAAACTAAGTATCTGAGGGTAGGCAGGAAGGAAAAAAAAAACCCAACAAATAAAAGGATGGGGTGATCCTCTTGGCCAAACCAGAAGCATGTGATACAGGGAAGGGATCCGAGTTACAGAAGCCACCCTCTCAGGAGCTTTGCATGGCTGAAAGAAGGGCTGGTGTCTGGGCTTCGATGCTTTTATATCTCTTTGTCCTGGCCCAGAATTCCTCGCATCTTACGCCTGCATGATATCCTTTTTCTGATTCTGATTCTGTTTCTTATATTTCTTTAGCTGAACAGCAGAGCTTAGTGAAATTAAAAATTTAGAAGCAGTGGAGACTCTGAAAACAAGCAGGAAATGGACAGGAAAATTAATGTAAAGAGTTACTGCAGTACCCTCTTAAAGCGGCTCATTCTTGCAGATGTAGAATTTTAATTAAGAATTGTAATTTTTAACTTCAACTGTCATAAATTTTAATAATAACTAGAGTTCTTTGTAAAGTAATTTAAAATACCAATGGAAAGAGCATATCACTCTCCCTTAGGCATTTCCCGTGGTGCAAGGGCATATACATGAAAATTAGAGGTGGAAAACAACTGCTTCGCTTTCACCAAGTTTAGGAATGTATATATATAAAATTACATTTTTAATAAATACATTATATGTTTTGACTCTTTATGGTATACAACCTAGAGATATTGTTCATCAGCAGGAGCTTGTTGAAAAATAGGATTTTTATCCTTAACTTGGGATTTTTTTTTGCATAATTTTATTCCTCATATAGTTGTGTGTTACTAATGTTCTTTCTGAATCTAACAAATAAATCTGAGAAATGAATATATTCAAACTTCATTTCAGCAGTGTGAAACACATTTTAGTGAATTTGCTTGTTTTTTGACCTCCTAGTATCATGAGTGCAGCTAATGGTCCTTCAAAACTATTTTGTGTTTTGTGATTAGCCATTTTTTGCCAACACAACAGGAAAAACTTTCCAGGTGGCTGGATTTTCAAGGTTTAGATTGTTGTTTCTGTTGAATACTGGACTCCTTTTATGTATCTCAAGCTGGACATGCAACAATTGACTTGACAATTTCCCTTTATGCTATCTGATCTTAAACTGAAAGAGGACAATTGTGAACGCAACTTCCAACCAATGGGGTGCTGACCTCATGAGGGTAGTATGGTTTGTAACTCACACAATTTCTCCCATCTGCATCAGATTTGTGTACCACATAGCAGAAACAGGTTCATCTTGTTGGAAAGCAATTTAAAAGTTTTCTCCACTAGGCAATCATATTACCATATTTATTTGCCGCTGTATTTTCTCTGCCTCGTTTGCCCTACTCATATCTATTACAGCTTGTGATGCTGGACAAGAAGGGAGTGGAGGAAGGGAACAAAAGAGGAGGGAGCAGTAAAAAAAGTGCTATAACATTTTTGCTTTCTTTCATCAAACCCTGTATACGGGGGGTTAAGATATATTTTGCTGAATAAATTTTGGTGTGCTTTGATGCATTTATAATCCCAGCACACTTATCTGAATAGGTATTATGGACTAAAAAAGCGGATTATTTTCTGCTTAGCCAAGTGAACCACGAGAATAAGAAGAACTCTACGACCTTAAAGGCAATGGTCTGAAGAAAAACAAATAGCAGAAAGTAATCATGGTAGGCGCAAAAGAAGATCAGCCATTCTGCTAAAGAGGAAGCAGCCTTCAATTAAATACCTATTCATTGGTAATGAATGCCAAATAACATTAAATAAGCATCTAACAGAATATTAGTCACATACTTAAGAGCTAATTACAGTATATTAATAATTAATGGCCCTTATAAGAAAGTAGATATACTATGGCATGAAGTAAGTGTTAATTGAAAGCTGTTTCAGGAACTTTATTTTCCTTTTCTTAATTGGACAGTGACACAATATATTGTTACTGAGCCCTTCTGTCCTTAAGCTTTGAAGTAGTGCAGTTGCTTCTATGCTGCAGAATGCAGGAACAGATTTCAAACAGTTGTGTTCCAGGAAAAAAAAAAATCTAGTGTAGTTTATATGTATGGCCTGCCATAACCCTTACTGATAGTATATGTGCTTCTTGTCCAGTAACTTTTGCTCACTCTACAGGGATGATGATGGTTTAAGAGAGTTACTCTATGTTTAAACCTGTCTTCCATCAGTTATTCACCAGAGCTACATCATCCCCCTAAAAGTTACTGAAATTGGAATGCACTTGCAATGGTTTGCAAGCACAGTTCATTATCAGGAACTCTGAAAGAGGAAAATTGAAAAAAAAAAAAAAACCAGAAAGGAAAAAAACCAGTAAAACAGTCTTTAAATAAAAGCAGGGGAAAAAATATAGAAGAAAGTGTAGGTGGAACAAAATGGGGATCTAGTAAAAATAAAGTACATGGGGCAAATCTTCAGTTTTGTCTAAGGTAATTAACCTAAGTCAGACATTTTTCCCTGGAAAGACATAAAATTTTGTGTGGAATTTTTGAAAGTTTCCTTCCTCTCAGACCAGGCTGTCATATACACAACAGTTACCAATGTGAGTCCACTCCAGGGGTTGACAGACCAATGCTGCCACCAAAAGAAATTGCATCATTTTAACCCTAGACCCCTTGTTCTTGTCCTTTCACTGTTCATTCCTGTGCACCAGCAAAACTGGTGTCACCGTTTAAGTCGGGACAGTTGAAGCAAATTAAAGTGAATCCAATATCAAATTGTTTGAGACTTGTCTAAGGATAGAAGATTTTATTAAAATAGGGGGAAAAAAAAAGTATGTTATGTATTAAAGAACACCCTTATCCAAACAATATAAGCACCAAAAAAAGAACAAAATTAAATGAAGTATCTGATGTAAGAGCCACATGAGTAGCCAACACACAACAAAATAGTCCTTCTCGATGAAATAACACAAGCCTGTCTGGCCTGGAGCAAATTTCTGCTTGCAAAGCAGGTATGTAGGATGTGGAGGAAGTTTCAGAGCTGATTCCTGGTGGCCAGAAGGGGGGTACCAAAGGCAAGAGAGGGGGTTGGTGAAAAGCAGGGCCTCCCCCAGGGACTTCCCAGGGAACAGAGGGAGAAAAGGTTGGAGGTAGAGAATGAAAGAGAGCAAAACTGGAATTAATTCCTCCCCCTTTGGGATTTGGGGACCCGTGGGGGACAGGCCTAGGCTTTGGGGACCCTGAGAAGCCCGGTGGAGATGGGAAGAGGGGCTATCTCCCACCCCTGGGATTTCTGGGACTCCTGGGGGAGTAGGACTGGGTTTTGGGAACTCCCAGAGAGAGAAAAAATAGAGGAGGAAGGGCAGGGTAAGTTTTCTAGCCCAAACCAGGAATCTTGCAATGAGGAAGGGATTCAGGTCAATGCTGGAGCTCCGAAGTGTTAGAGAAACAGGTCCCGGTCTCGCCAGCACATGCTTGGAGATGGCGTTGTCGGAAGGGACAGCAGCTCCGTTCAGCAGCACCACGCGGCTGAGAAGCACAATGGTGTCTGTGTCTCTCTGTCCTTTTATATCCTTTTTCATTGTCCTAGAATTCTTTGCGTCTCATGCCTGTGTGTACACATTTTTCCCACGCTTCTGCCACCCCTGGAGGGCGTAGCCTTTTGCCCCCATTGGTTCATCTTTGCACCCTGCCTCCTTCCAGTCCTTAAGCACGGGAAAACCTTCCCCATCTCCACCATGTGGCTTAGCCAAAATGGTGTTCGTCTTCTCCCAGCCTCCCACTGGGATCCCCCTGACCGCCCCGGCCACCGGGGGCACCGGGCGCAGGCATCCCACATGCCCGCACTGCCCAGGGTGGCACTGGGTCCAGAGCCACACCCCTGCACCGGGAGCTCGCCACAGCCGGGGCACCCTGGGGCCGCGACCGCAGGCACGGCACTCCCGAGCGCTGAGGGGGTGGTGAACAAGCTGCCATGTGCGAGGGTCAGCAGACCCAGGTGGTGGCTGGCACCGGCAGCCGCAAATGGCGCCTGGCCGCCGCGAGCGGCAGCACCGAGCTGTACACCACTGGGGGCACCGGGCAGCCCCAGGGACAGGGGCCCAGCACCCATTGCGCATCACCCTTCTTGCAAACAAAAGGGAAAAATTTTCCATAAAGTAAAACCATAACAGCTGGTCATCTAGTTAGGTTACTGAACAGCTTGGACACCTGTTGTTGCAGATCAAATAGCATAGAGTAAAATTATTTTAGCTCAGGTGAAATGAAAAAAATCCCAAAGGTTCTTTGTCAAATGTGGCCTGACTATATTTTTATAGTGACAGACTGAAGCTCAGGCTTCAGATTAGACATCCTGTGTTCCCCATTTATTGTAAAAAAAAAAAATAGTTGATATAACACCAGCTGTCTGCAAATGCTTTCTGACTCTCCATGATTCTTGTAGCAAAGGAATAGAGTATTTAATGGTTCAAGAAACACATACTTTGTGTTGAGCACACACTATTCCTCAAGTAGAAGACATGGAAGGAAACAATGTGCATTAATTCTAAGACAATGTATTTTTTTAGAGGCTTTTCGCTGAAGTTTCAAAAGTTTGCAGAAGCTGTTCGTTAACCTCTAACAGTAGAATCACAGTGCCAGAACTCACCAAGGTGCTGTGTAGAACATTTTTCTATGTCTGTTAAGAGGGTCTTGCCCATGCAAGGATTTTTTTGTTTCTTTTATTATTATCTTTTATTATTATTTATTATTATTTTATTTTATTTATGTTTATTATTATCTTTTTATTATGATAGCTGTCAGATTTTTACTTCAGTAAAGAATAAAAATAGTCCTTGCCACCACTCTCTTGCATTTGGATTTGTAAATGAATGACTAAAATAGTAATATTCTAAAGTGGAACTTTATTGCCAGGAAGTCTATAATCACGAGGTGGTCATGAGTTTCTTTTGCTTAGAAATGCTGGCCACTTATTTCCCCATCATTTTGGGACCATTCATGACATTTTAAACTGCTTTCCTTATATTTAGATTTGAGTTCTGGACTTGTTCTATTTAGTGTTTTTAAATTATTTAAGAGAGATATGTATGTATAGAGTCTTTTTCCCAAAGACAAGTTCTATCTTAGATTAAATACTGAGGTGTTGTGAACAGGTGCAATTACTGAAACGTCAGGAGCATCATACAGATTTGCACATACTGCAGATAAGCTTTTTTATTCTACGTACTGAGTAATTTCAGAATGTATGATATCTCAAAAGTACCTGCCCAATCTTTTTAGTCAATTTCATTACTCTGAATAATGTTTTGGTTTTACAATTTTTAAGTGCTTTTCCAGACTAATAGATAAATTATTGCCACTGGAAAAGACACTGGAAAATGCAAATCCATTTGGTGTTTGGGGTTTTTTTCGGTGAGTAATTGTCATATTCAACACAGATGTAAAAAAAAAAGATCAGCCAAATATAAAAATACATTTAAAAACTGTTCCTAAAACTCTGTTTTAAATTGTAGGCCAAAAAAGTGCTTACAACAAAGTAGTACACTATATTTAATATGTATTGTAGCATAAAGTATTTATAATTTTATTAATTTCTTTATACACTTGTTTACCTATACTAGCAAACTGTATATCCTGTGGAACTAAAGGAAGCCTCAGAAAGCTAGAAACTGGAAAATATAAAAAAAGTGTTGAATTAATGTATATTGTGAGCCACTTCATATCTGTCGTCTGGCATCAAACATAGAGAGAAAACAGCATCTCTGCCTACTCAGGGTTTTTTGACTGACCATCATAGCTTATTAACTTCAATTTTAAGATTTTAATTTCTCCTTAGCACATATTCTGAAGTGTATGTATTTACATATTCAGTACAAAAATATTAATATCAGGTACTTTCTTATGGACAAATGCGAATGTTTGTCACATCTGAAAGCCACATTTAAAGTGTGGCCCAGCCTATGGAGAATCAAGAATACTCATTAACTTGTTATCTATTATTAGCTTATTGATCTAACTTTCATCATCTGTTTGTCTTTTTTTTTTAAAAAAAATCCAGTTTTTTCCAATTTTTTTTCCACTCACAGCAATTTTCTGTGAGTGGAAAATGAGAACTCAGTAACATGGTAAAGTAGGTGAGGTAAAACTGTAGTGATAGGGAAGACTCAGGGTAGCTTTCTCTAATTTTCATGAGGAAATTTTCACAATAAATTAAAGCCGACCTCTTCAGATGCTCTCTACCTGCCTTTTCCTGTACCTACTGATGAACGATTAAAAAATAATAATAATAAAAAAGGCATTTTTTAAAGGAGCCAGGAACTTACTGTGAGAATTTGCATCTCTCTGTACCAAAAGAGAGAGATCCCACCTTAGAATTCAACTATAGGCAGCTACTTTCTTTCCCATTAGGTAAGTACCTTTAAGATCTTGGCTATCAATCTCTTCCATATTCCTTCACATATACAAAACATATGACATATCCAGATACACAGCACTATAAATACTTTCACCCTTTTTATTACAGGTGCAAAAATATTTCTGGCTAAAAAGTCCTGCCAATGAAGTTTAACTGCATTATAGTGGCTCCATAGAGCCAGTAGTGGTGAATTATTCTATACAATGGAAAAAAATGGCAGGATCAAGCTGGGCAACAAATTCATCTGTCATAAATGTCCTCTAGATCAATGTCAATTTTATTCTACCAAGTATTGTATGTGACCCCAGACAGTTTGGCCCACTGCTGAAGCAGTTCTTTGTTGCCAATTTTTAAAAAATTTGAAGTCAGAATAGAACTGCTTAATCTTTTTTCATTCTGAAAGTCTACTTTTTGCTATGTTCTAACCTGCATATAGGTCAAAGGTTTTGCTGTTTACAATAGGAACTCATGATAACTGGCAGGTCTTGGAGATTCCAGCTACTGTAATTTCCACAGTAACTTTTATTAATGCTCTGTATCTCCAACACTGGTGTTGCTTCTTGTGCTGAAAATAGATTTAAGGATAGAAGGCCCTCAGAAGCACTGACTTCCATGGTATGATCTTAATGAAAATTTATTCTGCCAGTCTAGGTAAAAATAAAAAAGAAGCTATTTCCAACACAGAAATAGATAAACATTAAATTCACATTATGGTCCAGACCGAGATTTATGTATTGCCTTACAAAAAGTCCCAGCAGTACCCTCTGGTATTCAGAGATGATTAGTGCAGCTGTGGACAGCTGGGCCTCACAAATCTACTAAGCTTTTAGCACTGACACAAGCTGCATATACTGAGTGAGGAGCTCCACAACCTATTGCAAGCCAAGCTTTAGCCAGTAGAGCTTTAGCCAGTAGAGCTTCAGCAGTAGCCACAGTGAGAGAGCAGATGGAGAATGAGGCTTCATTAATATTACTTGCACCCAAAGACAGCTTTAGACAACTGCACCTGACCTGCCTACCCTTTTACAAATGATTTCTCCTCATGTCCCTCATGTTTGCTACCTGGAGAAGGATTATCTCTTCTCTCACAAGGACTGTCTGATTTTCTTTTGTCCCCATCCAATTTATGCTCTTCCTTTATTTAGTCAATTATTTGTTGTCCTCACCTATACCTTTTATAAGGCAGTGAGGAGGAGAGATCCCAGTGGGGTGAAGAGCTGTGGTTTGGAGCACCTGAAATTGAGGTTTGTCAGAACAGACCATTCCATTCCATGGGATGAAAAGAGATTTTACAATAGATCTGTGAGGATATCCTATACTCTCTGTAAGTTTTGAGGGAATGCACCATTTTCAAATTCTTTGGGCACTAAAATCTGAAAAACTTTTTCTGTCAAAAATTTGAAAACTGTAGTCTTGGAAGCATTTATATCTTCTTGAATGTGAATGGAGTACTCATAGGGACTGTAGAAGACACATTTCGTACATAGGCGTTATCCTGTAAAATATGAATAAAGGTCATTCTCCTGAGTTTGTTTTTGAGAACTAGAGTGAAGTTGAATTATTGTGGCTGAAGTTTTTCACAGAAAATGCAGTGTGAAGTCTTCTTCACTTACATGTAACACTTCAAACAAAGTACCTGGAATATGACAGTCATGAAAAGACAAAGAAAGACTTTCAAAGGTTTTCTGATCCTTCCTCAATATTAAGTGGTACCACAGTCACCTTATAGTCAGCTCTTATACTTCTTGTAAAATATCAGGAGACGTCTACTATCTGAGGAATGAACACATAATAGTAGATGTTAGATGATCATGCTTTAACATTATCAGTTTTCTATTTCACTTGTCTCTTTTACATTTTGCTGCAATATATCATAGGGTGGTGTATTAAAAAAAAATCTCTGAGGACATTGTATTCTCCAAGGAAACTATGCAGCACTTTAAAAGATTTGCCTGCAAATTTAAAGATACAATGTTCAGATAATAATAAAGAAAATTACTCTTCTTACAGGACTTCCATTGCTGCTGTTAAATGCTTTATATAGAATTTTAGGATAAAGGGATGTTTTTATGTGTCCTTGAAAATAAACCTTAAAATTGTACAACTCACATTAAAAACAACCAGGACTACCAAGCTGAACGCTATCACAAACAAATCAAGAAGATTAATGACTTATCATTAACATCTTTCATTTAAAGACAAAACAAAACAAAACAAAAACCAAACCAAACCAAACAAAAAAACAAGAAGTGCCTACAGAAGACATAGTGTCATTTTAGGGTCAAAGTCTGATGAAACAGAGAACACGGGTTTTGAACTCCTAGATACTGTTTATACACAGATATATATAACTTTTTATGTATGGCTTTTATGATTTTGACTGTCTGTTGTATATTTTCTCAGCACTGACTGTATCCTTGACCTTGAACAACATGTAGATATCAAAATAATCCATTCCCTACACCATTTACGATTTCGAAGACAAACACGAATGATAAGGCACACTAGGAAACCCACAGGATATGATCCAACTAAATAATGTTTCTTTCTTCATGTGTTGATTTTGGTTTTTATTGTAGTTCCTCACACAGAGATAGGAAAGACCAAAGGTCGGCAGAGTCCTCCAGAAGTAGGTGGCAAGAAACATTAGATATTCCTGTGCTTTGTTTTGACTACAGAAGGTGAAGTTTTCCAATGGTCATTCATCTTGCTTTTCACAAAAAAGAAAAAAACCTGATAATGATGCCTGTTTTATTTGTAAGATGAAAATTTTCTACAGTTTCAACAGTAATATCATTTGCTGGGAAAAGGAAAAAAGATTTTGCAAAAATTCTTAAAAATACATTGACAGTTACAGGCCAACTTACACCTAATGTCCTATCATCTAGGATTTTTATCTGCCACAGAGAGAGAGATTGAGAAAGAGAGAGAACAAAGACCAAACCCATAGTGCCAGGTTATTGCCATATAAGCTTCAGAAATGATTACGAATAACTGATTACTTCAGTTATTTTTTGCATAAGAAGTGTTACATACATTATCTTTTACTTTTTTTTTTTTTTTTTCTGACAACTGCCAAAGATTCTATTGTCCACTGAGTTCTCTAGTTCCTTTTTTTTTCCAATGGCCAATAGCCAAATCATGTGTTCCCAACCTACAGTTTGCAAAGGCAAATGAAGTAGCAAAAGACTAGTCCGTATATCATAGTGCCTAATCTGCAAGATAAGCTTGTTATTGTTATTAAAAGTTCAGTAAAGAATATTTAGGGGCAGGCCATTCATATCCTGTGAAACTTCGATGATAATTTCTTTGAGGTAAAAAGTTGACTGTCTTTTTCTTGTTCTGGATGTAAGCAAGAAGAGCAGAAGTACACACATACAGAGATATTTATGAAATTAATTTAACTGTAGTAAATTACAGAAAGAAATTGAAGATTAGATGTTTCCTGTGATCAGCTGAAGTTAATAAGACGGATCAGATGCTTCATATCAATGATAAATAAGGCTTTCTTGTGGCACCTGAAGTGATATTTTATCTGAATACCTCTGTTCATTCTTTCTGATATGAAGTGGTGATAGGAACTCAACATATTTTCTAGCAAACTTGACTAGAGCCTGAGGCATTTCAAAGAGGACAGAGAAAAGGGAAATATAAGTGGACAACAATTATGACAGTCACTGAAAAACATAAGTTCACCTCAATAAGAACAAATTATGTGTACTCTGTTAAATTACATTTATGATTTCTGTCCTCATTTTCGTAGTATTTTGCTTTGAATACCAAAAGGTGCCAGAAAATGCAGAAGCTTTGGCTCTGCTCTCTGTTGCCATCTTTCCACCAATTCTTGAGATTTGTTACCAGAGCTCTCTGAGGACAGTTCATTGGGAACAATATTGGCAATTTAAACACTAGAAAAGTCAAGACTTGATTTGCTTTGCTTTTAATGTAATTCTAAAGAAAAAAATCAAATATGACTGGATAATTAAATACCATTTTTAATCTGGAGACAGATATGAAATTAGACCATGTTTTCTTTTACCAGTGACATTCTATGAGCAACAAGCTGAGGCACAGATGTGCAGTACACTAGTATTACACTGTAGCTATCCAAATGCGTATGTTCATCCCACGGTAGGCATGAGGCAACCTACTTGCACTGAGATGTAGCGAAAACAAAGATATGCGACACTTATAAAAGTCCACAATTTAGGATAAAATTAATACTAATTTGACTTGAGCATGACTATAGGCATATTAATATAGTGTAAATGAAAAACTGTATATAAGCTTTTTGTAATTCTGTGAATATTTTATATATTCATATGTAAGCAATGTGAGCACTAATGGGGAAAATGAAGATTAGTATGGCTGAACATAGAAAAGCTTCAAGTAATGAGAAGTTACCAAAGTAAAAGACAAGTGCATAGCACTGTAAATAGGCAGACGTCCTGCTGAACACAAAAGAAAGACAGCTGGAAAGACAAATGAAAAGGAGATAAGCATTATCTAAATCATATCTATATATTCATATATAATTTAGTACATAAGTGTTAAGATCAACAGCATTGTCGATCTTACTGGTGAAGATTAAAATATGCAAGAATTAACCATTTGCAGGTAGCATGTTATGAATGAGTGAATCAGTAAAGTTTTAAACTTTAAGATGTTCTGTTCAGTTTGTTTTCTAAAAACTCGCACCACAGTGAGTTCCTGTATACATATACTGAAGGGCAACAGAGAGATAAACTAGTTTTCACTCAGGTTCCTTCTAGGAGTATGCAAATTTTGCAAGGGAACACTGTGTTTATTGTATGTACTAGAGAAAGTGTGAAGCAACACTTCATATGAGTGAGGACTAGAGAATTCTTGCAGCATGATGACATGCTTCTTGGAGCATTAAAATTAATGAAAAACAGCCTGAAAAAAACATTGCTGCTGTTTCTGCTAAAACAATGTAACTCTACACATAAAATCACAGTCCTGTCTATTTCTTCCCTGATCTTATAAGTTCTAACCCTTCCTTCCTATCATAAGGGAAACTACTTGGTCAGAATTTCACCTGATCTTTACAGAAATCACTTGTGAAAAGGCAGACAGCATGGAGGAGAAGTTTCCAACTTCCCATTGCAGTGAGAAAAACAATGAATGTACCGGACTTGGCCTTGAAAAGGTAAATAGATAGAGACTGGTTTTCCCTTCATGTCTGGAGAAAACAGGGAAATTCTTATTTATACCGCCGTTTAGATGTTTTCTGATTATATACTCTATGATTTGGAATATTATGACAATATACTTCATAGTTACTGAAGGAAGTCTAACAATAAACTATGAAAAGTACAGGCAGAAATGCATGAGCACAGAGAGATAAACTGAATTGTTGGTGCAATTCCACTCACTTCAGTGAGGCTACACCAGGAGATGAAATTGTCCCTCAGCATTATTTAAGGTTCAAAGAGTGCATTTAAAACACAATAAATGGATAATGCCCAACTTGGGCACTTTATAACCAAGTTTTCTTGCTCTCATGGGGGACGATCCAGAGTTAGTGAAGTGTTATAACCTTTCATTTTTCATTGGTACTAACATATATCAGTACGTACCCAAAGTACTCTGTGTGGGAAAATCAATAAATGCAATGCTTAGTGATAAATGTTTACAATTTAGTTCTTTGTTGCTACCATGTCCTAATAAAAACACTACCTTTAAAAGAAATTGAAGTTACACTTTTAAAAAAAGGAAAACTGTTCATTCTTTTTAAGTACCAAAGTATGCTGTTACATATATATTTTCTTGTTTTTAAACACTAGGACATATGGGTATTTTGAAAGAATTAAGACCAGCACAAAGAAAGGATGACTAAACTTCAAGTTTTTGATTGCCTTTTGAAAGGTGTTAGGCTGAGGATTGCGTTCTTAAAGCTGAAAGAAAAAGTTGGCCTGAACTTCATTTTTTTCCTTTGAACCTGTGATTTATATACACAATTGTCATGGTTTGACTCTGGCTAAAAGCCGAGAGCCCACACATAGATCTAAAATTTCTCAGAGAAGGAAAGAAAACCCCGACTTTTGTGATAAGGATTACAAGCAACTGTTTATTAACTACTTCACACAAGCAAAACAGGCTCTAACTTAGAATGTTAAGAATTTACTACTACTACAACTACAACTACTACTAAAATCAGAGCTTAAGAGTTTAAGGGTGAGCAGTTTGATAGTTGTTACAGACACCTTTCTCCCCCCCACCCCTCCCTTTCAAGATCCTTCACCTTCCCCCAACAGCTCGGGAAGGCAGGTATGTGTGGGGGGGGGGTTACAATCAGAGGTTTTCTTTGCTGCTGTTCAGAAGAGTGAGAGAGTCCCACCCCAGCTTTCCTCGTGGGGTCTTCTCCACGGAAACAGTCTGTTGCAAACTGCTTCTTAGTGGATTTGTTACTAACAACAGTTTTTCAGGTACTGTCGTCACGTAAATCACTTTACCATAGGTGCAGTCATTTCAGGTGCCGGCTGCTCAGCTGCCTCAGTGCTTCAGTGCTTCTCACGGGCCACCAGTCGTCCCAAGAAATGCTGCTCTGCTGCTCCAGCATCTCTTCTTCTCACGGCCCACGGGGCTCCACCAGGCCCCTCTGCTCCAAACACAGGATCACAGCCTCTCTTTTCCGGCATGTCTCTGTTCCAGCGTGGAAAAATCTCCCACTCTTTCCACAGGTTCACAGGCTGAAGAATCTTCGCCCCTATGTTTCCTCACAGATTGCTGGGGCCCTATCCCAGTGTTTAAGGCATCTTCTCTTTCTCCTCTCTCTGACCTTGGTGCTAATCAAACTCCTCACCCTCCTGTCTCTTAAGCGGCCATGATGTTCTGCGCAGCTTTTTTTTTTTCCTCTACTCCTTCTTAAATATGTTATCACAGAGGCGTTGTTGCCTGACCTTGGCTAGCTTAGAGCAGAGAAAAACTCTAGCAGCTTCTTAAAGAAGCCTCTCTCCTAGCCCCCCCCAACTAATAAAAAACTCTGGCTACTTAAAACCACAACAACAATAAAGCAAGTAGTTAACATGAATGAATTTAATTGGTCATTCTGTTCCTCTGTCTCAAAACCCCTTTCTTGTTTATTAAATATCTCAAAAGCTAAATAACCCAGTGTCACCCTATTTTATATGAAATGGCAGCAGAGAGTTCTATGTTTCATTTGAAAGGCAAGGGAACATGATATGCATTTACAATGTGACAAAGAATTCTTCTGACTTATAGATATGTTCTTTTTTTAACTTGCACAATCAATTCACCAGTGTAGAGTCAAGTTATATGCCACACCAGAGAGAAGGAAGTAATTCACTCTATCTATTTTTCCAGGTAATTTCTTTTTGTTCATATATTTGTTGTAGAAGCTTTAAATATCTTGGTAACTGTATGGCATAGTGTTTTGAAATGAAGTGTAAAAAAGGGCAAAAAATGTAGTTTGAGTCTATGAAAATGAAAGTTCCTGTAGTTACAGCTTTTTATCCCATGATTTGTACATGCTACAATATTCATCATTCCACTTAAGAACCTATAATCGTAACTCCCTTCACAATAATTCTATCTTTAGCACCAGTACTTTTTCCTGAAAAATAATTTATCCCATTGTAAAAAAGAGACCAGGTTAATCTCTGTGTTCCTGTCCTGACTTTGAAGTACAGCTTTATCCAGACACTCATTAAGGGAGTGGGACAGGACTTTTTTGGGGCCATAGAGGCACTCTGAAATCATATTGTAAAGAAAGCAATGACTAGGATAAGGCTGCTGCTTCCTCTGCTTGGAGTAAGGACTGCTTCTGAAAATCTTTTTTTACAGTAAAAGTTTATGATTTTTTTTCATCTTCCCCTGTTTTGTATAGATATATTGCCATACATTATGCCCTTCTCTCAAACCAAAAGGTTGATTTAGTTAAGGTCAATGACAAAACATTGCATTTCAAAATTTGACACATTGCAGAATTGTGTCCCATTGCCAAAAAAAAGTCATTCAATTTTTCCTCTCTCTCCAATCCACTGAAATATGCTGGCGTGCAAGAGGCTGAGACATCGAAAGCTATTAGATTTTTAAGGCAATCATGCTTAAAGAATCTCTGGGTTTTGTTCATTATTTTGTCATTTTGCTCTGGTATAGGGCAGTTCAGAAATGATGATTCTCTCTGAATAAATAATTTTGTTTAGCAAATTTTGAAGCCTGACCATGTTAAAATAAAATGGTAAATTGGAATCAAGTCTTTAAGTTGATCTGTAATTGTCAATGAATTTGAGAATATCATCAAAAGAATCTGAAAGCTGTTAAAGGGGACAAAAATATAGTGAATCACTTAGCTCAAAATGACAAGTGAATAGTTTTCTTATAACAGAAAATCAATAAGTATACTGTATTTAAACTACAAGTGCTTTGGAAAAAAAGACAGAAAAATTCAAACCTCACTATCTGTGCAAATTAGATAAAGAAAAATGTACAAAAAAATAAAGTTAAATGGATTGACTCACTTGCAGATTACACTTGCAGATTACAAAAGTTATTGTACAAGAGAAATATTCACCCACAAAGGATTTTTGCCCCCAGTGATGTCTTATATTAGTTCTTGGCTTGGTGAAGTAAATGTCTTCAACAATATTTATAATTAAAATTGTAAGTTTCCTGGATGCTGGTAAAAATTTGGAATTATGTGAAAATGTTTGTAAGGTAAATAGTGATGGGACAAGCTCTTGGTCTAAAATGTTGATGCCTTTGAATAACTGAAGCTTTAATGTCACCAGATACAAGTTGAGACACCAGGAAATAAAAATGTAGGTCATATATGTGGGAAGGGTTGCATTCCGGATTGTAGTGACATTGAGAGGGATTTAAGGGTCAAAATAGATAATGAAGAGTAAAATAGTGTAATCAAAAGGGTGAGCATAATCCTGGGATATGGAAGCAAAGAAATATCAAACAGGACAAAAGAATCTGTTTCAATTATGGTATACACTGAAATATACTGTTACTGAAGCACTTCTGTGTAGCTGAGGTGTTTTTTATTTAAAGGAAAGATTAAAGTGTTGGCAAGAGTTTTACATGATAGCCATGAAAGAATATTACACAAGCAAAAACACAAACTTATTTTATGCCACTCCAGTGAACCTCCAAGTTGGTATAATTCATTAATCAGTCAATCAATGTGACTCAGTCCTGATCTACGGGAAGATCTGTGAGGAAGTAAATTAGACTTAATGGACAATATAAGAAAAAAGATGATCTTGTGGTTGAAGTCTGAAATGAGAAATATGAGACATTTATACAGTTAATTGCTAGAAAAATATACCTAGAGATATGTTGAAAATCTTCATAATTGATGGTAATTTCGAAGAAGGTTGGATATGCTTCTGAAGATGAGGTCTGATGGGCCTTTAAGAACCTAGTTTAGTGGACGGTGTCCCCGCCCATGACAGGAATATTGGAACTAGGTGATATTTAAGGTCCCTTCCAGCTCAATCCATTTTATGATTCTATGATTCTGAAATATATGTTTTAGACATATAGTGTAGAGGTTTGAAACAGTTTGAGGTTTCATTCTACAGGGGGGGAAGTTATGTTAATGAAATAAAATAGTCCGTATTGGCCCTATAAATATTTATGAGGAGAATGTGCTTGAGTCTCCAGGATGTAGTCTAAGATTTTTCTCCAAGAGTGTGAAAAATATACCAAGCAACAAGCTTATTATTCCAGGAGATCACAGCAGATGGCTAATGTTTTCATGGAAATTTAAAGGAGCAGAACTAAAGCACCTCATAATCTTTGATCCACACCAAAGTAACACCTATGAGATTCTGGGAGAGAAATATACTTGACTGATTAGAAAGGAAGATCACAGGAAATTGTTGTTGGGCTTTTGAAGGTAAAATCTTTTTCTACACTTAAAAAAGTTGTATCCTACATCTGCCATATCACTCTGTGTCTGATTATGAAATGTTTCCAGCCTACCACAGACTATTGTCTATAGTTAATTTTGATTGATGGTTGAAATTCCAAAGTAGTTTAAATGGAGCTTTGTGTGCCAGATTTTCATTAGTATGAAAACTACTTCTGTAGGTTGAAATATATTTTTAATAGTATGAACAAAATGCTCTGATTAATTTTACCTTTCTTTTATCCATCAGTGTTTAAAAATGAAGTTGTTATATGTATTATAACATTTGTCTTCCAGAGCTGCCACAGGAACCAAGTTTGTCCTCCATTAGCAATGCCTGATGAGGGGTGCACTATTTTACCCACAGAAACTCAGGTGCTACATGGTTAATATTCACATCATTTAGGACTTCACAGAGAGCCTGCAGTTTGCAAAAATTGCTAACTTTCCTCCAGTCTTTCATGCAAAACAGTCATTTTTCTCTCACTATTCTGGTTCCTCTCTCTTTTCCCATTCAGTAGTGAGATACTAGAACAGAATTTTTCCTGCCCATTCCTTGACATCTTGATATTCTAGACTGCTCTGCAAATTCTTTTTTAGTAATGAGCTAAAGTTACAGAATGCAAGAACAAATGTGTAATTTCTAGGGCACCTAAAATCCAACAGAAACTTTTTTGCCTCTTTCACTTCGGAGAGGAAATGACCCAAGTCAACACCATCACTCAACACATATTCAATGACTCAGTGCTCACCTGTGTATTGAGATAGTTAATCAATACATAGTTAATCATACAGCTAAAGTCAATAGACTTTAGCTACACCTACTTCATGAAAAGATACATGGTGCCACTTTGCTACAGTGCTAAGAAAAAGAGGATTGGTGGCTTTTCCTGCAAGACTGTATCCTTTAGATCAGCAGTCCAAATATGTTTATGATTTAGAACATATAATTACACTATCTTCCATGTTTAAAATTCAGACTTGGCCCCGTAGAGAATGAAGCCTTTAACACTTAATGACAGGATGTGAAAGAACATTCTTTTGTATAATAGAAGATAATACTTATTAACAGTCACGGCCTTTCTAA
Organism: Calyptomena viridis; assembly: GCA_013390005.1. Taxonomy (NCBI): domain Eukaryota; kingdom Metazoa; phylum Chordata; class Aves; order Passeriformes; family Eurylaimidae; genus Calyptomena; species Calyptomena viridis. The sequence goes on from WEIV01030216.1 coordinate 155,747, forward strand.
GTCTATAAAACCTGTAACTAATATGCTAAAAATAGCTCTGATGTGCAATATTATGCATGTAGCAATTATCATGAAGTAAATTTATTATATTCATTCATATTAATGGAGCAGTTTTCATTTATAGGTTTGTAAACATTTCAAACTCTATTACCTAGCAGCATTATTTCATTCTGTTGACAGAATATATTATCTTTTGTTTTATAGCCATAATGGAGTGCAGAAATAAAAGAAGCCCATAGCAGACAAAAATTCAGTCTTAATTATAAAACTGAACTTGAACACTAGCACTATAGAAGCAGATTCTCTTGAAAGGTCAGTGCAATGGATCCAAAATCTGCTTGTCATGCTCAGCCATCAGCTGAATCCATCGTTTTTAGAATGCTAGGAGTTCATCACCATAGAAACAACTTAGCAAATTGGAAAAGTTAAAAATTGAATAGTCTGCTTGGAGAATTTATTTAATTGCAAATGGAGACCTTTAAAAACTTACCTCACTACTGGAGATACGGAAAATCTCCTGTGGATACTCAAAAATATGAAAATATTATGTAGTAAAAGTGTAACTAAGAAGGATAAAGAGGGGAGTGGGAGGTCATTTTTCATGATGGGTCAAAAATGAAGTTTATTTAAGCTCTGCAGTGGATTGAAGTCCAGGACATCAGCAAAAAGTGCAAAACTGACTCAGAATCGCTCGGGTCTGTTTAGATCCTTGCTGTGGAAGCACAGCTGCAACAAAATTAATCTTGTTACAATGTTTCCTGACCTGTAGAAAAGTTTCACAATGTATTTATGAACACTCAGTTGATAATGATTTTCTGTTACCAATTTTTTTCTCCAGTAAATCTGTTCTAGGGTGGGGGGGGAGGGTGTTGGGGAATAGTGGAAAGAAACTAAACTCGAAACTGTATTAGACCTGAAAGTAATGTTGTGGCAGACCCCAATGTTTTCATGGCATAGAAAATGTCTGGTAGCTTCAATAACAGCTAAAAAAACCTTGTATTTTTATGTAACTTGAATTTAAATTTCTAGAGAGAAGTATTTCTGAATGAAGTGATCTTGTATTATTGTAGGGTGGCAGAAACTGCCAAATGTTCCAAATGTGTCCCATTCATTTTAGTGGGAGTTTTGCCTGTTAAGTACTTTTTCCAAGATGACTAGCATGTGAATACTTTCACACTTCAGATTTGACAGCATTCAGCACCATCAAACCAATACAAAAGAATTATTTCAAAAAGCATGTGGATGTGGCTCCTGGGGATATGGTTTAGAGGTGAACACAATGGTGCTGAGTTAATGGTTGGACTCAATGATCCTAGAGGTCTTTTGCAACCTAAATGATTCTGTGATTCTACAACAATCTTGAAAGTCCAATTATTTATACCAGAGAATCAAGAAAACTGCATGTCTTTGGAGACTTGGAACTCTAGTTGTCAGTTCTACTTTCTAGAAAAGGACCGCCCTCATTTTAGTTAGTGTGTATTTAATTCTATTTTTATTCAACATTCCCACTGAAAAAGAAGATGTTGACTTTCATCTATTGTCTATGGCTTATTCTAATACTATTCAAAATTATTATGTTTATAGCTCCATTAGGCCAAAAACACAGTTAAAAGCAAAACAAAATACTTTAATAAGACATAACATTTTCATAACATAAACTCTTCCTAATTTACAAAATCTTCATAACTAAGCTTAAGTATTATGACTCATGTCTAATCAGTTTTTTAATAACACATTTTGGTGAATTCTCTTGTGTACAGTTGATCTTCAGTTATTTCTGATTTGTATCTAAAACTTGGTCTTCCATTCCAACTCTCTCATTTGGTGTCTTAAATTTTCAAGCACAGCAGAGAGAGATAGTTCTTGGAAAGACCTCTGTCTTCACAAAAATATCTTTAAAATAAAATTTATAGATGGCTGTTTGGTTTATTTTCTTTATTTGACTGAAGCTGGTAAAATAAATCTCTTTTTTTGCCACAATGCATGATAAAAAGAAAGTTTAAACAAGTATGTTGAAAATAAGCAAGTATCAGTGAACAGCAATTCTGAAGTTATCATTAATTCCATTCCCTTCTCTTCCTATTCCTCTCCATCTGTTGCCTGTTTTCTCCTGTCACTTGTTCAATATACAAAGATAAAAACTGTATTGAGAATGGCACATGAATTGAACCATCATTCTAGCTAAAGGATTTTAGGTGTTGGATTTCAGGTGTTAAGCTTTTCTTAATCAAGATAGTTGGTACCAAATACCTTGACTACCTTCTCTCACAATTATCATCCTACTTTCTCTTTTAGGTTTAATACTTGTTTCATATTCGGTGTGGGTACTATATTCGTAATGNCAATCTCTGACTCGATTCCTGTAACAAATTCTCTCCATAGTTAAGACTTTCTGAAAAAGCTCAGAAAATCTGATCTGAATTGTGTTTTCAAATGTGTGATAATTCTGCAGTACTGTCTTAAGTATTTTATAGCATGATTTCGTCATCTTCTAAAGGATACTCAGGTGTTTTTATTGTACTGTCGTATTAATCTGAAGGTCCCAAAATCAGATTGAAGCAAGCAACTGGTCAGTTATCAGTGCTGGATACAGTTCACTGAAATGAATAGGCAGAAATAGAATCAACTGTAGGAGGAACCCAACATGTATCACTAGTTAAGTAAGAGCAGGATGGACCAAAGAATTAATGCATAGATAATACCAGATGTCCAGGAGAGAGGAAGTAAAGGACCCATAATGCAGAGCAAAGGAATGAGACAGAAGTCAGGATGGGAATGAAGGGATGCTGTTGACAGAATAATGGAATAGGCAGTAGAATAATTGTGTCTATCACATACAAAAGCCAATCTCTCATATAGTACTTCAACTGTGTGACAAATGATCTTCAAAAGAGATCAGCCTCCTAACCAAGCAGCAGGTGCATTCTTCCACTGAAAGAAAACATTTAACAATAGAGACATCAACACTTGCACAACACTGCTTGTTTAGATAAGCAGTTGCTCTTGGTGTTAGAGAGCTGTTTTATGAAATCAGTTGACAGGAAAAGTGAGGCCATTAGACAG